>JADBJO010005871.1:116281-131698 GCA_016801955.1 Conus betulinus
GAAATTTCAACAGATTTGCAGTTCTCTCGGATCCAGATGATGTTGATATGGAATAAAAAAGGAAGAATTACGAGATTTATTTTCTTTCACCATATTTCATTTTATGATGGACTCATCCACAATGGATTCAATCATACATTGGAATATCAGGGGACTGTCTTCCAATTATGAAGAATTGCAGCTGTTGTGCCGTGAGGCCAGGCCGATGCTAATTGCCCTCCAAGAAACTCTTCTCAAGTCTGACAAAAAATTTTCACTTTCTGGCTACAGTTTTTTAAATCTACCTGCACAGTCTGTTGAACATGGTGCTTCTGGTGGAGTTGCCTTGTTCATTCACAACTCTGTTCTGTACAGCCCAGTTGCTCTGCAGACTCCGCTTCAGGCAGTGGCAGCTCGGGTTACTCTCCAAAACAGTTACTGTCTGTAGTTTGTACTTATCTCCAAACATCTGCGTCACCAAACAGGACCTCATTTCACTCTTGGAGCAGCTTCCTCGACCCTTCCTGCTGTTGGGTGATCTGAATGGCCACTCTCCTCTATGGGGAGTGAGTGAGAGATCTTCACCACGGGGTCTTTTAGAGGAAGTGTTTTCGGAGCTTGATCTGTGTGTCTTGAACAGGAAATCACCAACTTACTTTCACTCCGCTAATGGCACCACATCTTGTCTGGATCTTTCTGTCTGTGATCCATCTTTGTTTTTGGATTTTGTTTGGGAGGTTGATGAGGACCTGCATGGTAGTGACCACTTTCCTGTGTTGCTTCGGTGTACAAATGCAGAGAGCGAGTCTTTGCCAGAACGCCTCAATTTCAACAAAGCAGATTGGGACCTCTTTGCCACTAAGTTTTCTTATGGATCTGGAAGAGGACAAGATCCTGCATAGTGACGATCCGGCAGGAAGTCTTTCAGATTTCATACTGAATTGCGCAAAGTCAACCATCCAGACATCTTCCAAGAAGCCCGTAATGCCAAAAGTTCCTTGTTCAATTCTGAGTGCAAAGAAATTAACAAAACCCGTAAAAGAGCTCAACGTAGGGTTTCTTGCAGACCCTCGATGCCCAACGTCCGAGCGCATCAGAAACTGAGGGCCAAATCGAAACACATATATAGACCAGTAAGCGATTATCTTGGAGACAGTTTTGCTCAAGTCTCACATCCAAAACTTCGAAGAAAAAAAAAGTGTGGAAAATCATCAAGAAAATCAAAGGGAAGAACACCTGCCCCACTGTGAACCACCTCAAGTTTTCTGATTCTTTAATAACAGAGAAAAAAAGCAGTTGCTAATCTGCTTGCTTCAACCATTGAAAAGAATTCCTCCTCTTCTAACAAGTCAGCCAGTTTTGTCAAAAACAAAGCCCTTAAAGAAAAATCACCCTGCAACTTTTCGTCAGACAACGTGGAAGACTACAATCTTCCTTTCACTTTAAATGAATTGAAATCCGCCTTACTTTCTTGCAACGATTCCTCTCCGGGTATAGATGAAATCCATTAAAAACTTGAAACATCTTCCGCAAAAAAGGTCTGCACATCCTGCTACATGTATACAACCATGTATGGACTACTGGATTCTTCCCACCATCTTGGCGAAAAGCCTCATCATTCCTATTCCTAAACCTGGAAAAGATCTCTCCAACCCGTCAAACTACCGTCCAATAGCTTTGACCAGCTGTGTCTGTAAACTGATGGAGAAAAAATGGTCAACGCTAGACTCATGTGTGGAAACTTGAAACCGACGGCCTTTTGGCGAAAGAACAGTGTGGTTTCCGTAAACATCATACTACAGTGGACCATTTGATTCGTCTGGAATCTACGCTTCGGAACGCCTTTCTGAACAAACACCACGCAGTGGCTATATTCTTCGACTTGGAGAAAGCCTACGATACCACCTGGAAAGCTGGAATTCTTCATGATCTCCATGATCTTGGTTTTCGGGGTCATCTTCCACTTTTCATTCAAAATTTTTTGCAGACCGACAGTTTCAGGTCCGGGTTGGCACCACTCTCTCTGATTCATGAGCAGGAGTTGGGTGTTCCACAAGGGAGCATACTGTCTCCGGCCCTATTCAGCATCAAGATTAACAACATGTCAAGTCAGTTCAGCAGGGTTCAGACTGCTCATTGTTTGTGGATGATTTTGCTGTCTATGCAACTGGAAGCCTGTACCCGAGTGTCCAGCGCAGGCTCCAGCTTTGTGTGGATAAAATTCATCAATGGGCGGATGAAAATGGCTTTACTTTCTCTCCTACGAAGACACAGTGCATTCACTTCCATAATTTTCGTCAGTTTTTTCCAGATCCTGAAATCAAAATAGGGAAATCTCCCATTCCAGCTGTCACAGAGGCCAAATTCCTTGGAGTTATTTTCGACCAAAAACTCAACTTTCTCAGCCATATTAAACACCTCAAAACTCTTGCCAGAAAGCTCTGAATATTCTGCGGGTCGTAGCACACACTGACTGGGGCGCTGATAAGAAAACTTTGCTGCACCTCTACAGAGCCTTGGTCCGTTCCAAACTGGACTATGGTTGTGCTGTGTACGGCTCTGCCAGACCGTCGTATCTAAAAAACTCTTGGACCCTATCCACCATCAAGGGCTTCGTCTCTGTCTTGGAGCATTCCGCACCCCCCCTGTACAGCCTGTACGCAGAGGCAGGTGAACCTTCACTGTCCAACCGCAGGCTGAAACTGTCTTTGAATTACTACGTCAGACTGTTCTCCGAACCTGAAAACCCTGCCTATGACTGTGTCTTTGACCCTCAGTTTCAAAGCAAATTTGACAACAACCCTAACTGTATCCGCCGTTTTTGGTCTTCGTATGCAGCCTCACGCACGGAATGCAGGTCTAGACCTAGGAGTTGTGTCCGATTTTTCCAAGTTTCCGGATCAACCTCCGTGGACCTTTTTCACACCAGAGATTCGTTTTGATCTTGCAGCTTTTCGCAAAGAGTCCACTAGCTCTCTAGCATACAAGGCTTTGTATGCTGACCTCTGTTCGAAATTCTCATCCTATCAGAAAATTTTCACTGACGGTTCCAAGTCTGAAGATGGAGTGGCCTGTGCAGCCTACTGCCCTGGTGCTCCTTCTCAAATACTGTTAGAACATATTCCTTCAGACGCTTCTGCTTACTCTGCTGAAGTTACAGCTCTGGTTCTGGCACTACGGATAATCTCCCAATCTACGAAGAGGGACTTTCTGGTTTTGTCGGATTCACTGTCGGCTTTGGAGGCCATAGCTGGCCGCAACCTTCAGCACCCCGAACTTTTACACTTTTTGAACTTTTTACCAAGTTGACAGCGGAGGGTTACAACATTTCTTCTGGCTTGGGTTCCTGGTCATGTCGGCATCGGAGGGAACGAAATGGTGGATCGTTTGGCCAAGAATGCCGTACGAGAGAAACTGTCAAACACACCTATCCCCTGCTCAGATTTGAAACCCAAATTAACGATTATGTATGTAAAGACCTCTGGCAGGAGGATTGGAATACACAGACGGATAACAAACTCTTTCAGATCCGTCCAAACCTAAAGGAGTTCCTCCCGTCTTCGTCTGGTGGTCGTAAAGAAGAAACAGTTCTGTGCCGGCTGCACACCGGCCATTCGTATTTTACCCATTCCTACCTTTTAAAGAGTGAAGAAGCTCCTTGGTGCATTCCGTGTCATGTGCCACTCACAATGAAACATATTCTTTTAGAGTGTTGGGATTTGCACGATGTGAGACACAAAACATTTTACAGCAGAGTCCATGAAAACCTTGTTCAGAGATGTTCCGCCTGACGCGATCTTAACATTTTTCATCGGATCTGAGATTTTACAGTGGAAAGATTTTTAACAAAGTTTTGGATGAGTTTTTAGACGATGTCTTTTAAAGAATTGTGTGGATGAATGACCTGTGAGTTGATTTTAACGTGGTGACAGCCCTGATATGGCCCTTTGCGGTCGGCTGGGCTATAAGCAACATTATCTTATCTTATTTCTGCAGTTGGAGTGACTGGTGGTGTGTCGTTGCTTATCCACAAATCTCTTCTGTTTAGCCCTGTCTACCTCAGTTCTTCCCTCCAAGCTTCAGCTGCCAGAGTCTCTCTGCATAAAACAGTCACTATTTGCTGTCTATATCTGCCTCCTCCTAGATCCTGTATCCATCAGTCGACAAGAACTGGTCAGCCTGATTGAGGAGCTTCCACGACCTTTTTTGCTGTTGGGCGATTTTCAATGGGTACAATCCTCTTTGGGGTAGCGTTGATACTTCGTCTAGAGGTCTCCTTCTGAAAAAACGTCTTCTCAGAGCTTGACCTGTGTTGTCTTAATGATGGATCTCCAACCTTCCTCCACTCTGCTACTGGTGCTCTCTCGTGTTTGGATTTGTCAGTGTGCGACCCCTCGCTGGTCCTGGACTATGAGTGGTCGGCACTTGACGATCTGCATGGGAGTGACCATTTTCCAATTGTTCTAAAATCCAAAATGACTGAAAGCTGCGCTGTTCCAGAACATCTAAATTTCAACAACGCGAACTGGGATCTTTTTGCAGGAACTGTCCGTGGGGAACTCACAGAGGAAGTTCTACAAAGTCCCGATCCCGCAGAAACGGTTTCCAATATCCTCATAAAATGCGCCAAGGCTTCCATTCCCAACTTCCTCAAACAAACCCCAAATGCCAAAGACACCCCTGGTTTAATTCTGACTGCCAAAAAATCTCAAAAGTACGAAAACGGGCTCAGCGTCAGGTATACCAACGACCCTCTGGTCCTAACGCTCGAGCCCATCAGAAACTCCGTGCTAAATCGAAACATACTTTAAATCAGTAAACGTCGGTCTTGGAGAAACTTCTGCTCCGGGCTGACATCTAAAACTTCAAAGAAAAAAGTTTGGAACATCATCAGAAAAATCAAAGGGAAGAACACCAACCCCTCCATTCATCACCTGAAACTTGCCGATGCTTTGATCACTGACAAACAAGCTGTTGCCAATCTGTTGGCCTCCACCATCCAACAGAACTCCTCATCTTCAAATAAATCTGCAGCCTTTTTAAGAAACAGCAAATCAGAGAGAAATCTTCATACAATTTCACATCAGACAACTCTGAAGCTTACAATCTGCCTTTCTCGATCAGCGAACTAAAATCAGCTTTGCAAAACTGCAATGACTCTGCCCCTGGTCTGGATGACATTCATTATCAGGTTTTGAAACACCTTCCAGAAAGCTGTCTCCAGACCCTTCTCAAAGTCTATAACCATATCTGACCACAGGGTGCTTTCCGCCCTCTTGGCGGAAAGCCCTGATCATTCCATTCCCAAAGCCTGGAAAGGACCCTACCAACCCATCAAACTATCGCCCAATAGCTCTGACCAGCTGCCTCTGTAAGCTGATGGAAAAGATGGTCAACTCCCATCTGATGTGGAAGCTGGAAACCGATGGCCTTTTGGCCAGTGAACAGTGCGGGTTCCGCAAGTACCACTCGACAGTTGACCATTAAATCCGTCTGGAAACCACCATCTGCAACGCCTTTGTCAATAAGCAGCATGTGGTCGCTATCTTTTTCGACCTAGAAAAAGCATATGACAACAGTGGAAATCAGGGAATCCTTATGGATTTGCATAAACTTGGTTTTCGTGGTTATCTGCCACTGTTTATCAAAAAGTTTCTGGCTGATCGACAGTTCCAGGTGCGTGTTGGCACCACACTCTCGGACATCCATGGGCAGGAGTTGGGGTACCCTCAGGGGAGCATCCTTTCTCCTGCCCTTTTCAGCATTAAAATCAACGACATTGTGAAATCTGTAAGTCAGGGCTCTGAGTCCTCTTTGTTGACCTCTTCGCGCTGTACGCGCAGTTGGAGCTTCTTACGCCAGCGTACAGCGTCGACTCCAACTTTGTGTCAACACGATTCAACAGTGGGCCGAGGAAAACGGGTTTACCTTTTCACATACCAAAACCCAGTCAATCCATTTTCACAATTTTCGTCAATTTTTTGCTGATCCTGAAATTCTTCTGGATAAGTCCACCATTCCAGCTGTTAAGGAAGCCAAATTTCTGGGGGTTATTTTTGATCAAAAAACTGAACTTTCTCAGCCATATTAAAAACCTCAAAACTTCTTGCCAGAAAGCTCTGAATATTCTATGGGTCGTAGCACACACTGACTGGGGCGCTGATAAGAAAACTTGCTGCACTTTTACAGAGCCTTGGTCCGTTCCAAATTGGATTATGGTTGTGCTGTGTATGGCTCTGCAAGACCATCTTACCTCAAACTCTTGGACCCTATCCACCATCAAGGGCTTCGTCTCTGTCTTGGAGCATTCCGCACCACCCCTGTGTACAGCCTGTACGCAGAAGTAGGTGAAACCTCACTGTCCAACCGCAGACTGAAACTATCTTTGAACTACTATATCAGACTGTTCTCGGAACCGGAAAACCCTGCCTATATGACTGTGTCTTTGACCCTCAGTTCCAAAGCAAATTCGAAAACAACCCTAACTGTATTCCGCTGTTTGGCCTTCATATGCAGCCTCACGCGCGGAATGCAGGTCTAGACCTAGGAGTTGTGTCTGATTTTTCCAAGTTTCCAGATGAGCCTCCGTGGACCTTTTTCGCACCAGAGATTCGTTTTGATCTTGCAGCTTTTCGCAACGAGTCTACCAGCTCTCTGGCATACAAGGCATTGTATGCTGAGCTCTGTTCAAAACTCCCATCCTATCAGAAAATTTTCACTGACGGTTCCAAGTCTGAAGATGGAGTGGCCTGTGCAGCCTATTGCCCTGGTGCTCCTTCTCAAATACTGTTAGAACATTCCTTCAGATGCGTCTGCTTACTCTGCTGAACTTACAGCTCTGGTTCTGGGCACTAAGGTTAATCTCTCAAATATACGAAGAGGGACTTTCTGGTTCTGTCGGATTCATTGTCGGCTTTGGAGGCCATAGGTGGCCGCAACCTTCAGCACCCCGAACTTTTACACTTTTTTGAACTTTTTACCAAGTTGACAGCGGAAGGTTACAACATTGTTCTGGCTTGGGTTCCTGGTCATGTTGGCATTGGAGAGAACAAAATGGTTGATCGATTGGCCAAGAATGCCATAAGAGAGAAACTGTCAAACACACACCTATCCCCTGCTCGGATCTGAAACCCAAATTAACGATTATGTCAGAGACCTCTGGCAGGAGGATTGAATACACAGACGGAAAACAAACTCTTTCAGATGCGTCCAAATCTTAAGGAGTTCCTCTCATCTTCGCCTGGTGGTCGTAAAGAAGAAGCAGTTCTATGCCGGCTGCACACCGGCCATTCGTATTTTACCCATTCCTACCTTTTAAAGAGTGAAGAAGCTCCTTGGTGCATTCGTGTCATGTGCCACTCACAGTGAAACATATTCTTTTAGAATGCTGGGACTTGCACGATGTGAGACACAAACATTTTACAGCAGATTCCATGAAAACCTTGTTCAGATGTTCCGCCTGACGCGATCTTGACGTTCTTGAAAGAGGTTAACATTTTTCATCGGATCTGAGATTTTACAGTGGAAAGATTTTTAACAAAAAGTTTGGTTGAGTTTTTAGATAATGTATTTTAATGAATTGTGTGAATGAATGACTTGTGAGTTGATTTTAACGTGGTGACAGCCCTGATATGGCCCTTTGCGGTCGGCTGGGCTATAAGCAACATTATCTTATCTTATCTGTACCCACACAACTCATTCCAACACAGACACACGCCGGCCCAGTCTGCGGAAGGCAATCCTCAGGGAGCAATCAATGTTAAGCCATCGAGTGGCCACTTACTGGAGGAGACGTTGCACTGCTGCCGAGTCTGGTTTCAGTGGCGCCTGTTCTGATCCAGCACACGCAGGACACCACCTACTAAGCTATGGACGAAAATAATCAGTCGCGGAGCCAGCGTGAGTAAGCTCTCCCTCCGGATGGCACCACCACGTTCGTTCAACGACAGCCCCCATGGACTCGCCGATACCTGTGACCCCGGCGGAATCAAACCAAGGCCACAGAGTTTAAGAGAGGCCACCAAAACTACCTCAGTTACCAATAGAGCAGGGCATGAAGGGCCACAGAAGTTGACTTTTTTTTAATGCGGATTGATGAGAATGAGGATTGGGAAGATGATGCTATGGATTTCCATTCCTGTCTGAGACTGCATAGCAGGACTATTCGCTACGCTTATTCTCATAATATCCCAGCGTCAACCAGGCCCAAGATATCGGTATGTTTGAGCAACACTCTCAAAGACGCATCCATTGAGTGAACCAAGGTTAACCGTGTGGTCCCAGTCTTCCCAATTGAGATCGTAGCAAACTCAAATCTGGGTAGGAGCCGGTCGGGGTAGAAAAATCCCAC
The DNA here is from genome assembly GCA_016801955.1 of Conus betulinus. NCBI lineage: Eukaryota > Metazoa > Mollusca > Gastropoda > Neogastropoda > Conidae > Conus > Conus betulinus. The sequence continues at coordinate 124,611 of JADBJO010005871.1, forward strand.
CTGACTGATGGGAATCGAACCCACGACCTTCCAGCCGGGAGTCCACAATGCTTAACCATTTGGCCACGGTGGCTGGTACTTTTCTTTATCCCACACTTCAAGTGTTGTGCAGGGTACACATATTCTTGCGTAGTGTTTAGTTCGTGGTTCTTTGGACATGTTCTTTCAGTTAGTTTGCATAAAAAGTCAACAACATTGTTAATTCAGTTCAACAGGGTTCTGACTGCACGTTGTTTGTAGATGATTTTGCCCTCTATGCAGCTGGAAGCTTGTACCCCAGTGTTCAGCGCAGGCTGCAGCTTTGTGTAAGTAAGATAATCTGTGAGCAGAAGAAAACTGCTTTACCTTTTCTGCCACTAAGATCCAGTGCATTCATTTTAATGATTTTCGACAGTTCTTTGCTGATCCTGAAATCCAGCATGGTGAATCTCTACCCCTTCATGTCTTAAGTCATCAAAGTGGAAATTTGAGTGTGTGCTTTCAAACTTTACATTCTGTCTCCGTCTCCGATGTGGTGTTCAAGTGCCAGAAAATTGGGCACGTCAGAATTTGCTGTTCTGGAGAGGATGTGTGTGGTGAAAAGCCATGATCATTCCGATTCCTAAGCCTGAGAAAAAAAACTTACCAACCCTAAAAACTATCGTCTAATACATATGACAAGTTGCCTTTGCAAGGTAATGGAAAAGATAGTCATGTCCCGTCTAATGTATAAGCTGGAAACTGATGGCGTTTAGGCCAATGAACAATGCAGGCTCCGGAAGCACCACTCGACTGTTGACCTTTTAGTCCATCTGGAAACAACCATCCGCAACGCGTTCATTAATAAACATTATGTGGTTGCTGTCTTTCTTGATCTGAAAAAAGTGTGTCATACCACTTTCAAATCTGGAATTCTTATAGACCTTCATCAACTTGGTTTTCGTGGTTATCTGCTTTCATTCATTCAAAACTTTCTGGCTGATCGGCAGTTCCAAGTCCATATTGCCACCACTCTGTTGGACATCCATGGGCAGGAGTTGTGTGTGTACCTCAAGGGAGCGTTCTTCCTCCAGCTCTATTCAGCATCAAAATTAACAATGTCTGTTAGTTAAACTGGGTTCCGAGTCCTCTCAGTCTGTTGATGACTTCACACACTATGCAGTTGGAGCCTCTAATGCCAGCTTACGGCGACGACTCCAACTTTGTGTGGATAAGATTCGACAGTGGGCCGAGGAAAACGGGTTAACCTTTTCAAGCATCAAAACACAGTGTATCCATTTTCACAACTTTCGTCAGTTCTTTGCCGTTCTTGAAATTCATCTGGAAAAAAATCACCTTTCCAGCTGTGAAAAGCCAAATTTCTGGGTGTAATTTTTTTTATTAAAAAACTTAACTTTAAATGTCACATCCAATACTTAAAAACTGCTTGTCAGAAACCACTGAACATTCAGAGAGTTGTGGCACACACGGATTGGGGTGCTGATAAAACTTTTCCATTTTTACAGGGCTCTGATTCACTCCAAACTGAACTATGGGTGTGTAGTCTACAGCTCGGCCAGACATTCCTACCTGAAAAGTCTAGACCCCATCCACCACCAGGGGCTGCGACTCGTATCTGATTCCATTCCGCATCACCCCTGTTTATAGCCTGTATGTTGAAGCAGGAAAACCATCCGGCTCGAACCGTTGGCTGACAGTTGCCTTAAACTACATTTTGAATCTCTCTTCAGCCCCAAACCCTGTAAATGACTGTTTTTAACCCAAAGGTGCAGAAGAAATTCGACGACCATCCAATCCATTCACCCTTGGGAATTGTATGCTTTCTCATTTGAACAATGCAGATATAGACCTTGGATGGTGTGCGCTTTATCTAAGTTTACTGAAGACCCACCATGGACTTTCTTCACTCTAGAGATCCGGTTTGATTTAGCCTCGTACCGTTAAGATACCATTAGCTTCGTGGCGCACAAGTTCTTTTAAGCCGAACTGTGCTCGAAGTTTCCATCCTTTGCAAGAATTTCACCGACGGTTCCAAATTTGAGGAGGGGGTTGTCTCAACTGTGTATTGTGCAACAGGTTCTTCTCCGAGATGTTCTAAACACATTACCACTGACAACTCCAACACTGCTGAGTTGAACGTCTGGTCCTGGCTCTTTAAATGGTCTCTAAATCAGAACATAGATTTCCTCATGATGTCGGACTCACTTTTTGCTATGATGGCCATTGCCAGCCGTAATCTCAAGCACCCTCGACTTATGAAATTATTCGAACTGTACACCTCTCTGAAGTCAGAAGGATAAAAAACATGGATTTTGCTTGGGTTCCCAGCCATGCGGGCATTTGGGGCAACGAGTTGGTTGATTAATTTGCCGAGCGTGCCACAAGGCAAGATGAGCAGGTGTCTGTCCCTCACATTGATATGAAACCCAAATCCCGGGCTTACGTCAAAGACCTCTGAGAAGAGGAATGGAACCTGCAGACGGATAAAGAACTATTCAAAATCCGCCCAAACCTGAAAGTTTTTACCATGTTCCCAAAGCGGATGGAATGAAGAAAGCTGTGTTCTGTTTGCATACAGGGCAGTCCTTGTACACCCATTCTTATTTTTAAAAGGTGTAAGAAGCTCTGTGGTGCATTCCATGTCATGGTACCACTCACAGTTAAACATACTCTTAGAGTGTTAGGACTTGGCATGATGTAAGACATAAACATTTTACAGCAGACTCCATGAAAACCTTTTTTCAGAGATGTCCCACCTGATGTGATCTTTGAATTTCTGAAAGAGATTAATATGTTTTCATCTGATCTAAGCTTTTACGGAGGAAAGATTGTAAGCAAAATTTCCGGTACGGCTTTAGCTTCATTTTAAAGGGTTGTGTTATTGCTTTTTTTTATGTAATGATTTGAGTTAACTTTAACGCAGTGACATCCCTGATATGGCCCTTTGCAGGCTATTGGCAGCATTACCTTACCATAGGGCCTACAAACCTTTTTTTTGTGAAAAGGGCTAGTGTCAGCTTCTTTTACAGAGCTTGATGTCATCCTTTTATATTGCTTAGTGCATTCTTCATTCAGAATGCTGGTCTTTGTTTGATAGGGTTGATGTCTTTTGTAAGGCTTAAGCCTCATTCAGTCTTCTCTTTGCCAGGTTAGTATCTTCTTTTTTCCATAGACGTTACTGCCTTCTTTATTCTCAGCGTGTATGAATGTCATTCCAAGGAATTGGTTTCTAATGATCATGCATTAGTGCATTCTTTGTCAGGATTTAGCGGTGACTTCTTGGTCGGAATTTAATCCGCGGCTTCGTTTGTGGCAGGTCACGAGGGATGGCCCCGTCCGCGAGAATCACTACCAGTCAACCACGAGCCATCACACTACATCTTCTACAACGCGCCTCCGTCCTCACCCAGGGCATTCGACTCCAGGGACGGGAGAGGTCGCCAAGATCGTCATGGACTTCACAGCGTTACCGCAGGCTTCCAGAGAATCCGTCCTCATGGGATGTAAGGAAGAAATGTGACTTCTGCTAGACCAGCCCACAGCAGGGACTTCAGGATACATTCACAGCGGCAAGGGACAGAGACGAACAGGGAGCCTTGCTCAGAGGACAGTGAAGAGCTTCAAAAAGTCTAAAAGGGAACATTCTTCTTCTGTCAGCATTTTGAGTGCGAGCGTGTGCGTTTGTGGTGCGTGTGTGTGTGTCAGTGTGCGCGCGCGCGTGTGTGTATAGTGAGTGTGTGCGCGTGTGTTCGTGTATGTGTGTGCGTGTGTGACATTTGTATTGCATAGATCCTGTATTAATCCATCCGTTTCGTCATGTATAGAATGATATTCTAGCGGACACGTTTTCTTTCCTCTTTTCCTCCTTTATATGGAATCAGTTCGGACTGCGTGACAGCCCTGATATGATCCCCTGAGTTCTGCTAAGGTGTAAGCAAAATGGATGCAAAAATGAAATATTGTCTTTAATGCGATATGGTTATTCTGTATATACAGATAAATTGGTTGTATTGCTACCTGACATCGGAACGGTATGGCAATCAATACAATAATGAAAAAATATTGTGTTGGATGGTGGATGGTGGATGTGTATGTGAAGATGTTCATTCATCGGAACGGTTATGGCAATCACTGCAGTAATGCTACTTGTCACCGAAACGGTATGGCAGTCAATGCAGTAATGAAAAATATTGTGGTGGATGTGTATCTATGTTAAAATGTTCATTCATGGAAGGATGGGCGAGTTGGGGTGTACTTGCATGCAAGTGCTGGTTTGCCTGCCCCCCCCCCCCTCTCTCTCTCTCTCTCTCTCTCTCTCTCTCTCTCTCTCTCTCTCTCTCTCATTAACATCCCCCCCCCCTCCCTCCTCCTCTCCATATGCAAATACATGCATATGCCAATTTCTGTATTACTATGTGTACAAATTGTTGAATCACTCTGCTGCCAAATTTCTGCGAGGATCGATAAGTAATAAGCCTTTGCGCACGTTTTTGAAACGAACCAAATGTATTGGATAGGTTACGGGAGAACAGCAGTTTCACAAGGCGGTAACTGTTTTTTTCCGGGGAAACGGTTATTGCCCTTCAGAGCAAGGGGGCTAAGCCGTTATCCCTGAGGATCACGATCGTTTTCATTAGAATCGTTCCCGTTTTCCAAAAGGATCACAAACATAGTGCGTATTTTCTTGAGGAAGACATCGGTGTTGTTCCTACGGGGTCACAACGGGTTTCCCAATTCTACAGACCCCATTCTGCAATCATTCAGTGATCTTTTTCCCTGTTAACGGTTTTCCTCGAAATGTTGCCTGTTTCTGACTCGTTCGCCCGTACGATTTACATGCAAATGGAGGCAAAGTAATTTTTCGAAATACTATAGAATTTCGTCTCCATTTTGTAGAATAGGTACCCTCCCTCCCTCCCTTCTCTTTTATACCCATCCAACTCATGATCCCATGGTGGAAGACAACGGAGACGAAGGGGAATTGAGGGGAAAATCGTTGAACAGGAGAGAAGAATTAAATTGTTTGGATCGAGTTGAAACGGCATCACTCGCCGGCGCACACACGCACAAGCGCGCACACATACACGCACGTATACTGGTGCTAGTCAACTGACTCAAAAAAAGCAATAAACATTTTTTATTGTTACATAGTCGTAGCTGCGTCCCCCTACGGCCCCATTTCCCTCTCCACCCTCCACGGCCGCCCCCCCCCCCCCCCCACTTACCACGTCCTCCCCTGCCCTAGCCGATCCTCCCCCCCCCCTCCCTCAAGTTCTCCCTCTCCTCTATCCCACTCCGCTCTCTCTCCCCTGTCTTTCCTGCCTAGCCCCACCCCCCCCCCCCCCCAGTCTCCCCTTCCTCATCCTCCTTCCTTCGCTCTCGTTCCCCCCTCCTCACCTGCACGCTGTCCACTGCATGTCTACCACAAAGTGACTCGATGTTGATACGTCCGGATGGCAAAGAGTTTGCCGAATTTGATTCCCCTCCCCCCCCCTACCCCCCACCCCGCCTTCGTTGCCCTGTCCTGTCCCCTGTCTATTCCCCCCCTCTGCCTCCCTGCCCTACTTCTCGTCTCCATATTCTCCTACCACCCCTTCTCCCCTGGGTCCCCCCGCCCCTTATTCTCCTACCACCCCTGGGTCCCCCTTATTTTCCTACCATCCCATCTCCCCTGGGTCCCCGCCCCTAATTCTCCTACCACCTCTGGGTCCCCCTTATTCTCCTACCCCCCCCCCTCTCCCCTGGGTCCCCCGCCCCTAATTCTCCTACCACCTCTGGGTCCCCCTTATTTTCCTACCACCCCTTCTCCCCTGGGTCATCCTTATTCTCCTACCCCTTTTCTCCCCTTTCTCCCCTGCGCCTTTTCTCCTTCCACCTCTCCTCCCCTGGGTTCCCTTTATTCTCCTACCACCCCTTCTCTCCTGGGGTCCCCGCCCCTTATTCTCCTACCACCTCCCCCCCCCCCCCCCCCGGGTCCCTCTTATTCTCCTACCACTCCTTCTCCCCTTGGTCACCGTCCCTTATTCTCCTACCACCCTTTCTCCCCTGGGTCCCCACCCCTTCTCCTACCACCCCTTCTCCCCTGGGTCTTTGCCGCTTATTCTCCTGCTGCCGCCCCTTCTCCCATGGGTTCCCGCCCCCACCCCGCCCTACTTCTCCTCCCACCCTTCCACTACCATCTTCTCCCCTATACCCTCCACTCCCCATTCCCCGCCCCATCTACCCCTTCACCGCGTGTCTTCCCTCCCCTCTGTCTTTGGGCCCCTCCTCCCCATACCCCCATTATTTCTCCTCTTTAATCACCCCTCTCCTCCCTTTCCCTCTTGGTACCCTCCCTCTCCCTCTCTCTCTCTCTCTCTCTCTCTCTCTCTCTCTCTCTCTCCTTGGATGTAGCTAAGACTGAAGGCTGTAAGGAACGACTAATGAATTCATTATTGATACAACGAAGTAATGAAGGAAATATCAAATGAATAAACGAAAGGACGAAAAGAAAAATGAGTAAATGTAACTATGTCATGCAGTCAAAGAAGCGGCTATAGGCAGCTAAGAAACGATTGGACATCAAAGTAAACTAGCATGCAACTAACCATCCAGTCGATCGGTCGCCGTGGCTAAATTGTTAGCGGTGTGGACTCCCGGCTGGGTTCGATTCCCATCAGAGCCATGTGGGGATTTTTCTGCCACGACTGGCTCCTACCAAGAGTTGACTTTGCTGCGAGCTCAATTAGGAAAACCTGGGACCACACAGTCGAGTTTCATCCATGAAACGGACGCGTCTCGGAGAGTGTTGCTCATAGTTCATGACCAACACTGCAGGTGTCTGTAGCTCTCGGGCCTGGTTGCCCCCACGGGCTGGCCCTCTCGTGGCGAGGGTGTTTCTCGACTAACCTGAGCCCACCCCTTTTTCTTATCTTTCCTGTTTTTTTCTGCCTACCGTGTCTTTTACTATCTCTCCCCCCCCCCCCCCCCCCTCCATAAAGTCTCCCCACATAAACTGCAGCCTCTGTTTCGTCTAGTTTCTGCCTACCCGGCTTTTTAATCTGTACTTCAATCTATACTTACAAGCCTTCTTTGGAACACTTCTTTTCTCTGCGGTCTTCTTCAGACCC
>JADBJO010005871.1:133372-143372 GCA_016801955.1 Conus betulinus
CTTCCAATCGCTTTTCTCCTTTGGAGATAGAAGGTGATGGGGACAACGAGATGGAGTAATTTTCTTTTTTTTTTTTTTTTTTTTTTTATGTCATGGCCCTTATTCAGGGAATATGAGGCATTAATGCCCGATATGAGGAACTCCAGCGGTTGTGTTCTGGCCTCAAACCTAGTGTTGTTGCGCTGCAGGAAACATTGTTGGGACAAGGAAAACATTTTAATTGGCAAGCTTTAGTTCAGTAGGTTTTCCTGCTTTAATTACAGATAGTGTCACTGGGGGTGTTTCCCTTCTTATTCATAGATCTTTATTATTCAGCCAAGTTAACTTAAATACCCCATTGCAAGCTCTTGTGGCCAGGATTACTTTCAATAAAACAATAACTCTGTCCAGTTTATTGTCCTCCTTCTGGTACAATATTCAAGCAACAAGTCATTGATCTAATAGATCAGCTTCCGCGTCCTTTTTTCATTTTGGGAGACTTCAACGGGCATTCCCCCTTTGGGGTAGCTCACATTCCTCACCTCGGGGTCTCATGCTGGAAGAGATCTTTAACGAACTGGACGTGTGTTGTCTAAATGACAAATCACCAACATACATGCATTCTTCAAATGGTACTCTCTTCGTGTTTGGATTTGTCAGTGTGTCATCCTTCATTGGTTCTAGACTATGATTGGTCAGTTCACGATGATCTGCACGGGAGCGACCATTTCCCTGTAATACTTTCTCCAGATTTGAAGGAACCTGTTTCCTTTCCTCAGTATTTTTGCTAATTGGGATTTCTTTCGTTCAGCCATAACTGATAAGCTAGATGCTGAAATCGTCTTCCGATCAGAAGATCCAGCGGAGTCCTTTACTAATGTTTTGTTATGTGCGAAAGATACCATCCCACTCACAAAACCAGGTCGCAACTACCTGGTACGCCATGGTACAACCAGGATTGTAAGAATGCTTGCAATGTTGGCAAGAGGGCCCAACGTTTAGTCTTTCAGCATCCTGTGGCCCCGAATGTTCGATCTTAGAGGAAAAAAAAGCAAAGGCGAGGTTTGTTTGTAGAGGAAGTAGACGAGTGTCTTGGAGAAATTTGTGCTCTTCGCTCACATCAAACGTTTCCAAGAAAACAATCTGTGAAAAAAAAAAAATAGGGGCAAGAACAGCTGCCCTTCAATCCACCATTTAAAACTTGATGATACACTCATCACTGACAAACAAGCTGTGGCTACTTGCTAGCTTGCACCATAGAAATCAAACTCTTCCTCGAATCAAAAATCCGCCGCCTTTTTAAAGATTAAAATGCAAGCAGAAAAAAAAAGAGCTTGACTTTTCCTCACCCAATCAAGAAGACTACAACTTGCCCTTTAATCTAAATGAACTGAAGTCTGCATTGCAGGCGTGTCACGATTCTGCTCCTGGTCTTGATGAAATACATTATCAACTTTAAAAACACCTTCCTGACTCAGGTCTTAGCATTCTGCTTCAAGTTTATAATCATGTCTGGACGTCTGGGTCTTTCCCAGTTTCGTGGAAAAGGGCCGTAATTGTTCCCATTCCGAAGCCAGGGAAGGATCATTCAAACCCAACCAATTATCGTCCAATAGCGTTAAACAAAGTTGTTGTGTTTATAAAGTGATGGATAAAATGGTAAATGGTAGGCTCATGTGGAAATTGGAAACTGATGGGCCTTTTAGCCATGGAACCGTGTGATTTTAGAAAGCATCATTCTACCATGGACCATTTAATCAGATTGGAAACCACTATTCGAAACTCTTTTTTACATAATAAGCACGTTGTTGTCATTTTTGTTTCGACATAGAGAAGGCCTATGAAACGACGTGGAAGTACGGAATCCTGTCAGACCTCCATCGGATGGGTTTTTGTGGCAATCTCCCAGTGTTCATAGAACAGTTTTGGGCTGACGTATCCTTCCAGGTCCGTGTGGGGACAACATTGTCAGAAATTCATGAGCAGGAAATGGGTGTTCCACAGGGAAGTATCCTTTCCCCAGCCCTGTTTAGTATAAAAATAAATGAATTGTAAATTCTGTCGACCAAGGTTCAGACTGTTCTCTTTCTGTTGATGATTTTGCCCTTGATGCATCTGGGAAGACATTTGCTGGTGTACAGCGCCAACTCCAGTTGTGTGTCTATGAAGTCCAACAGTGGGCAGTCGGAAATGGGTTCAAGTTTTCATCAGTTTAAAACAGAGTGCATCCACTTTCACAATTTCAGACAACTTTTTCCGCCACCAGAAATTTTCATAGATAAGGCTTAAAATTCCTGCTGTCACAGAAGCCAATTTCTGGTAGTCACTTTTGACCAAAAGTTGAATTTTAAAGCCCATATTCAGAAGTTGAAAACATCGTGCCTCAAAGCCATGAATATCCCCCGTGTAGTGGCTCATACGGATTGGGGTGCAGACGAACGCACACTTCTCCATCTTTACAGGGCGTTAGTTCGATCCAAGTTTGACTATGGCAGCATCATTTACGGCGCCGCTAGAGCCTCGTATATAAAAGTCCTAGACCCAGTTCACCATCAGGGTCTTCGCCTCTGCCTTGGCGCTTTCCGTACTACACTGTTCATAGCCTATATGCTGAGGCAGGAGAGTGTTCCCTCTCTCGTAGAAAAGTAAAATTAGCTTTAGATTACTACACACAGCTTTTTTTCAGAACCAAACCTCTTTACCCTTAATGCGTGAGGATACATCAACCCCACCGCCTTGCTGGTGACGTGTAGATGCCAACGCATGTTCCTGCCAAGTGCTAAATTCTCATGTAAAAGCAGAGATGTACTTCATGTGTTCGTTTTGTTCTTGGGCCATGAAAACCCGTTACGATGGTGCTATATAGAAATTGTTCGTGTGTGTGATTCTGGAATAGTCCGGTGCATTTATGAATATATATTCATATAAATAGATAAATGTGTATGTATGTATGTGTGGGGGAAACGAAATGTGTGCGGTCATTAAAATTATTGACTTGGAAAAAGGGGGAGGGGGAGAGTTTGCATGGGTGAAACACAGAAAAATGAATTACCAGGGAAATAAAAGTTAAATATAAAACCACTCATTAGCAGCATATGGGCACTAATGGATTCCACATTGAAGAAAGAGCCATTCATTTCATCTGCTCCGAGGCGTTTCGTCCGCTGGATTGGACTCATCAGTGAGGCACGGTTTGCTTTGTCACTGTTCCCTCGGCATGTAATGGAGACATACCACATTCTATAATTCTGTGGCATGCTCACTTTCAAGCGTTAAAAAAACAGAATCCAACAGCAGCCCAAAGCAGCCAGCGAAGGCTCGGAAAGTCAAACGAAATGACAGTGCAGTAAAGAAATAACTTGCTGAAAAACAAAAAAAAAAGTCCTACGTAAACAGTGTTAAATGTGTGTGTGTGTGGGGGGGGGGGGGGGGGGATCTTTGAGTCCGTTCTTGAGGATTCAATAAGTGTACAAGGGAGGTCAAAAGGTGTCAACAGTCAGAGAGGTCAGCCCTACTGTTTAATAACTCGAGCGTTGTCAATCACGTGAGTGCTGACAGCAGCTAAGAATTGTGCAGAACAGGCTTTACTTGGATCTCCGGAAAGATGCAATCTGCCACTGATTGACAAAACAATGAATATGTTGAACAATTTTGTAGGGAGGGTGGGGAGGGACAAGTGCAGCTAACGATTCCTTTGTCATTCCTTTAATGATTTAGCAAAGACTTGAAAAAAAAGTGAAGATGAGGGAGAGGGAGAGTGGTCATGGGTGAAAGAAAGAAAATGAGTTATCGGGGAAATATATTATAAATATGAAGTCCTTCCCTGGCAGCATATGGAGACCACTGAAATCTATCCTGAAGACAGGATTTAAGTTAAGATTTTCTACAAATTTTCCCTTGTAATAATTAGCATTTTTCTTAATCATTTACGTATCAATGTTGATTATGCAATCCGCCGATGCGTTCTTTGTTGTTGAAGTTTCCGTCACTGAGCACATCATAAGCACTTGCTTGTTGTTGCTTCAGTTTCATCATAGGCATCCTTCAGTCTCGGAAGACTATGGAGTTGCGCTCTAGGTGTCTATTCTGGTACAGCGACGGGTGTGGCTGGCCAGTCCCACGCGGGAATGACAGTCCCTGCGGCAGAGGGCACAGGTGAAGTCTGACGCTGGTCTGTCTGCCTGGGCTGCAGCCTTGCTTCAGTTTAATAGTTTGTTTATGTACGTCTGTTCAATAAAGAAATGCTTAAAGAAAAAAAAAAAGACAGAAGCATCATTTCATCTGCTCCGAGACCTTTCGTCTGCTGGATCGGACTCATCGGGAAAGCACGGCGAACTGTGTCTGTGCTCCCTAAGAATCATACGGAGACATGCCACATTCTATATAATGCTGTGGTATTCTCACTTCCAAGGGTTAAAAAAATCAGAATCTAATAACAGCCAGTGAAGGGTAGGAAAGTCATACGAAAAGAAAGCGCGATAAAGAAACTAGTTGCTGAAAAAACTAAAATCACCATTTTAACAGAGTATTAAATGTAGGGGAAAATCTTCGAGCCTATGCTCGATGATCCATTAAGGATGCAAGGGAGGTTAAAAGTTTTTCAACAGTCGAGAGTGGTCAGATCTGCTCTTTAAACTACTAAGCATTGTCAGCCACGTAAGCAGCTAGGAATTGTGCAGAACAGCCTTTACTTGGATTTCCTAGAAGATGCAGTCTGCCACTGATTGACCAAACAATGATATGTTCAACAATTTTGTAGTGGGGGAAAAAAACAAGGGCAGGCTAACAGTTGGTTTGTCATTACATCACTGAGTTGGCAAAGACTAACGAAAAAAAAACATGGGTGGGGAAGGGGAGAGTGGACACGGTCAAAGAAAGAAAATGAGCATGAAACATCGGGGGAAATATATTGTGTGCGCAGTCTGGTGAGAGGCACTAGCGGACACCGTTCTGTTCTTTCCTTTCCAGGCTGTCTCTGCTATAGATAATGACAAACTTTGGGGGAGGGGGGGGGGGGCTGTTGTACCCACTGTTGTGACAGCCATGGCCTGTTTGGTGTCTGGATACAGTATGACGGGTCATTGTCCCTCCTGTTTTGATAGCAGTGACCACTTTGCTGTCTGAGCTCAAAAGAGCAGACTGCTGGGACAGCAATGACTTTTTTAGCACACACGTACAAACTGGCGGGTTGCTGTGCCATTCTTGTGAACGCAATGACTAGCTTAGTGCCCAGATACAAAAAGGGCGAGTTGCCCCAGTGTGATGGCAATGTCTATTTTAGGGTCTGGGTACAAGAGTCCCATTGTTGTGAGAATAATTACTATTTTAGTGTCCGAATACGGAAAAGGGGGGGGGGGGTGCTATTGTCCCGCACTTGCAATGTCAATGACCATGTTGGAGTATGGATATGAAACATGATCATCGTACCCAGTTGGTGGTCTACAGTCACCCCCCCTCCCCCCTTCCCCCTCCCCCCATCTCTCACCTTATTACCCACCAGCAAAAAGTTATGCATTTTTTTTTCATCTTGTTGATCACGAGCTCACCAACGCCGTCTTCACGATATGATGATACAGTTCCTGGATGTAAATGTGTTGTGGTTGTGACAATTTGCTTAGCAGAAAGACTCTACAGCTGGCTGTTGCACACTGCTGCTCGCTGTTGGGCACTAGTACTACGTGCAGGTTGTTGGGCACTGTTGCCGGTTGTTGGGCACTGTTGCCGGTGATGGGCATTGTTGCCGGTTGTTGGGCACTGTTGCCGGTTGTTGGGCATTGTTGCCGGCTGTTGGGCACTGTTTATAGCTGTGTTGGCACACTGCTGCTAGCTGTTGGGCACGGTTGCTGGCTGTTGGGCACTGTTGCTAGTTGTTGGGCACTGCTGCTAGTTGTTGGGCACTGTGGTTGTTGTTGGGCACTGTTGCTGGCTGTTGGGCACTGTTGCTAGTTGTTGGGCACTGTTGCCGGTGTTAGACACTGTTGTTGGCTGTTGGGCACTGTTGCTAGTTGTTGGGCACTGTTGCTGGCTGTCGGGCACTGCTGCTGGCTGGCTGTCGGGCACTGCTGCTGGCTGTTGGGCACGGTTGGGCACTGTTGCTAGTTGTTGGGCACTGTTGCTGGCTGTTGCGCTGTGTCGATGGCTGAAACATTCAGCAGCTGGCACGTGCACCTGCATCCCATGTTTCTGAATTCAGAGTACGACATCCACACATCACTGGGCCGTTCAGGTCATTTCTAACCTAGTGTCCACTCCTGTTGCCTGACGTGACTTGACCTGAGTCAACACTGCGGTTACAGGAACTCGATTCGTCGTACTCCCCCCCCCCCCCCCCCCCCCCCCCCAAGCTTATTAAGTCATACCTCTTGAACATGCACCAGTGCAGACACTTCAGTGCAGAAACTGGCTGTGATCACACTGTTCCTTGCGTTAAGTCTTCCGTTAATTACGTCGTGAAATAGTTCTATACGCAACAGTACTGCGACTTCCTATATTCCACATTCTTTCGTCGACAAAGGCTGATTAACAACCTACGTCAAAGAGTTTGCGAGTAGATTCCGAGTGCATGTTTGAACCTTTCTGTGGATATGTGCTGCCTGCTGGCCTGACTGTATTTTGTGGCCGTATCGTTTCGTGTGGCGTCAGATGCACACACTGAATTTTCTATCTTAGCATATTTCTGCCTAAAGTACTTAATCACGTATCCATCTTTGTCCTCCTGGACCCTGTCTCTTATATATAAAAACGGAATTCTATGTCTGTGTCATCTAAATTTCTGTCGATTGTTTACTGAGAAATTTTTCTTTTTTTTTTTTCCATCATCAACCATGTCGAAACCATAGAGAGCAATTTTCCATCTGTTATCCTCGTACCTGTTTATGATTAGAGAAAGAAGCGTTGTCTCTTTCACTCTTCTGATTGTCCATAGTATTGTCTGTCGCAAATCATCAGCCTCTGCCATTCTCGACCCGTCATCACATTAATGACTTGGAAAAGATATTTTTAAAGAGTTGGGGGGCATGGGGTAAGCATGGGGAATACAGGAAATTAGAACGAAAAATCAGAGCAATGTGTTACATTATATTATGAATATTAAACTCTTCACTAGCAGCGTATGGGATCCATCGAAATCCATCTTGTGGACAGGACCATTCGTAGAGCCTGCTCCGAGGCCTTTCATCCGCTGGATCTGACCCAATTGGAAGACACCGCTGATTGTGTTCATACTCCCTTGGCATCAAGTAGAGACAGACCACAATCTTTGATTCTGTGGTATTCTCACCACCATGGGTTCAAAACTCGAATCAAGCAGCACCCTAAAGCATGCAGCCAGCGAAGGGTAGAAAAGTGAAACGAAAAGAAGTTATGGTGAGGAAATAACTTGCTGGAAAACTAAAATCATTATGTAAATGTCATAAGATGTAGGGGAAAATCTTTCAGCCTATGCTTGAGGATCCACTTAAGGATGCACGCGAGGTCAAAAGATGCCCAACAGTTACAGTGGTCAGCTCTGCTGTTTGATATCGCAAACACTGTCAGCAGCTAAGTATTGTGCAGAACAACCTCTACTTCGATCTCCGAAGAGACGCAATCTCCAGCCGATTGACCAAACAATTTTGTGTTGAACATTCAGTATTGGTGGGAAAACAAGTGCAGGCTAACGATTCCTCCGTTGTTGCATTAATGACGTGGCAAAGATGATCAAAAATAGCTCTAATTTGAACAGTACTTTCAAAGGATGTCCACAGCGTGACTGAAACTAGAATGTATCAAGCGTCCTACCACTGAACCCCACGTTGCATTCATCTTTTGATGGGAATTAGTCGGAACGTCTGACGGGCCATGACCTTTCAACCTCTCAGGCAGCAGTTTCCGATGCTGATCTGTTTGAGCTTTGGTTAAGGGAAATCAATATCAATCAAATGTGTCTCACACAGAATCCATCAATACAACTGTGAATGAGAGGAGATTTTACTGTTGTCGCCTAACATCCTGTTTTTCTGTGTCCAAAGTTTATATCTTGATATAGAACCTGTAGTGTCATTAAACAATTTTTTGTTATTTATCAGTTAATTGATTTATTTATTTATTATTTCATCGATTAATTGATCGGTCGATTAATTAATCAATCAATAGGTAAATCAAGAAACAAACAAAAAAAACCGCCGATTCAGACTGACTGCTGTACAACGTGAAACAAACAGATTCACTGCTGCATTGAATGAAGCAGACAGACACACGGTTGTACAGTGTGAAGCGGACTATACGCTACACAATGTGAGGCAGACTCTCCGCTGTTCAGAGAGAAGAGAGAGACAGACTCGCCTCTGTGCAATCTGAAGCAGACAGAATTGCTACATACAGTGTGGAACAGACAGACTGACCACGGGCAGTGTGGAACAAACTGACCACGTACAGTGTGGAACAGACTGACCACGTGCAGTGTGGAACAGACAGACTGACCACGTGCAGTGTGGAACAGACTGACTACGTGCAGTGTGGAACAGACAAGACTGACCACGTGCAGTGTGGAACAGACACACTGACCACGTGCAGTGTGAAATAGACTGATCACGTGCAGTGTGGAACACAGACAGACTGATTATGTGCAGTGTGGAACAGACTGACCACGTGCAGTGTGGAACAGACAGACTGACCACGTGCAGTGTGGAACAGACAGACTGACCACGTACAGTGTGGAACAGACCGACTGAGTATGTGCAGTGTGGAACAGACAGACTGACCACGTGCAGTGTGGAACAGACAGACTGACCACGTGCAGTGTGGAACCGACAGACTGACCATGTACAGTGAGAAATAGACTGACCACGTGTAGTGTGGAACAGACAGACTGACCACGTACAGTGTGAAATAGACTGACCACGTGCAGTGTGGAACAGACAGACTGACCACGTGCAGTGTGGAACAGACAGACTGACCACGTGAAACAGACAGACTCGCCGCTTTACGCTGAGAAGTACACAGACTGACTACTTAACAATTCGAAGCAGACAGACTAAACACTAACAGAGTGTGGCAGACAGACTCACTGCTTTCCAGTTCAGAGCAGACTGAGTGACCACTGGACGATGTGAGTAAGTGAAATGGATGCTGTACTGTGTAAAGCAGACAAACTGACCGCTATATAATGTAAAGGCAGCCAGACTGACCACTGCACAACGTTAAGCCGACAGTCTCACTACTGCGCAGTGTTAAGTAGACACAGACTCACTGCTGGGGAGAGAGAGAGGGAGGTTAGGCAGAGATTAGGTCTGGGAGATTAGATCTAACACAATAGTGTGTTAATGTCACACACACAACGCAAGGCCCTGTCGGCTGTTTTGACCGCCTCAATGTACAGAAGGAGACCGGGGTCTGGTTGTCCACATATACTGGGATGAATGCACTTGATGAGCGAGTCCTGACCAGATGTGCCTTAAACGGGGTGAAAAAAAACAACATACGTGTACACACCCATTCACTCGATAAATACACACATCCTGGCCAGCATAGCTGAGGATGTTCAGGGTCGCTGAGCAACGCAGAATTCAACTCTACAAGTAGGCTATGTTTTCTTTTTTTTTAAGAGAGAGAAAGGAAAGAGCGTTTGTGATGTGTGGATTGAATGATGAAAGTTGAGTGTTCCTGTGTTGGAATGGTAATGTGTGTATGAATAATTCATTTTTTAAAGAAACGAATCTATCAGTTACCTATCTATCTATCTGTCGATCGGTCGGCCTGTCTGTCTAACTATCTATTCGTCTGTCCGACTTTCTGTCTGTCTGTCTGTCTATCTTCTGCCTCTTTATGGATCATGAACTTCGTCAGCATTTCTAACACTTAAACTTTGCAGTCGTTTCCTGTCCCATGGTTTCCACACTGAACATGACTTTCAGCCAGTAGTTTATATTTCAAATCAGTAAATGCTTTACATGTGATGCCACTTTTTTTTTTAATTAAACCACCTATTTTTGTCCAACTTTTCGGTTGAAACTCTTCAAAACAGTTCTTTATGACTTAGTTC
>JADBJO010005872.1:0-10000 GCA_016801955.1 Conus betulinus
GGAAGGTTCTGAACCAGTGGAAGTCCACCAGGATGGAAAGGTTCTGAACCAGTGGAAGTCCACCAAGGATGGAAAGGTTCTGAACTAGTGGGAAAGTCCACCAAGGATGGAAAGGTTTCTGAAAGGTTCTGAAACCAGTGGAAAGTCCACCAAGGATGGAAAGGTTCTGAACCAGTGGAAAGTCCACCAAGGACAGAAAGGTTCTGAACCAGTGGAAAGTCCACCCAAGTTCTGAACCAGTGGAAAAGGCTGGAAAGGTCTGAACCAGTGGAAAGTCCACCAAGGATGGAAAAGTTCTGAACCAGTGGAAAGTCCACCAAGGTTGGAAAGGTTCTGAACCAGTGGAAAGTCCACCAAGGTTGGAAAGGTTCTGAAAGGGATAAAAGTCCACCACAGATGGAAATATTCCTGACACTCTGTAAAACATGAGACAGCAGACCCATGCAGCCAAACCATCTCATTCTCTTCACTCCAGCCCTACACAAGATGGTATGTGCCTGGGGTATAAAAGGCAGAAGGCGCCGATTACTGGCTGTGTGGACAGAGCAACATGTTCTTATCTGCCTTCAGCGCTGGACACCATGTCGCTCGTAGACAGCAGTCTGCATGAGGGAGTTATGCCCCCTTTCAGACTACCTGGGCATCCTGGACGCTTTGCCCCCGGGCTGACCAAGCACCTTGCTGGACACCTGGCTGACCACCTGCACGGTGGTGGGGGTGATGGGGAAGTGGACTGGAAGCTTCCGTGCCAGTGCTGGCCCTGGATGAAGTACCTGTGGGACAAGAAAAAAAAGTCAGACAAAACACTAGTTTCGCATGTTTCATGATGTTCAGCTGAAGATGTGAAATTCTCGTTACGGATTGTGATCTGGGCGACAAAAAGCTGGTCCTTGGTTTTTCATATGTAAGGTCCAGTTCATGACATCCTTAGAGTTCTCAAAGAAATTTCCGCTGATCTAGAATATCACATTTTTATCAAACATATGTGAAATATGTCTGTAGAATGAATGAGTCTTTGTTTTCAAACACAGTTAAGAAAACAGTTGACTAATCAACTTAAATTTCTACTGCTGTCTTACAATAAGTGTAATGCACAACACATAATCCTATGTATATGAAACATAAAAGACAGAAACAGTGATAGAGACACAGAAAGAGAAACACACACACACAAACACACACACACAAACACACACACACACACACACAAACACACACACAAACACACACACAAACACACACTTTTTGTTCTCCTCCTTCTTCTCCTCTCTTCTTTAAATGGAAGGTTAGGGGAGGCAACTGACCCCCCACCCCCACCGCACCCCAGTAATCCTCTTCCCTCTCCCCTTCCCCCTTTTTCCCTCCCCCCCTCCACCTGAACTCGGCAAATTTAAAAAAAAGAAAAGAAGAAAAAAAGACTGCGGCCCTACTTGAACTCCTCGTGGTAGTGGTCGCGGAGGAAGGGCAGGACGGAGGAGCTGTGGTCCAGCATGGCCAGGAGCAGGAAGAACTGCTGGTACAGCAGCAAGCCCGCCTGGTGGCTGGACACCACGCCGAAGCGCGCCAGGTTGATGGTCTCCAGCACCTGGCTCATCACCCGCTCCATGAACTGGTCCTGGCACATCAGACACCAATCCCTGTTCACCCCTTGACTGTAGACACCCTGCCACAATCCTCATTCAACCCCTTGACTGTAGACACCCTGCCACAATCCTCATTCACACCCTTGACTGTAGACACCCTGCCACAATCCCCATTCACCCCTTGACTGTAGACACCCTGCCACAATCCTCATTCACCCCTTGACTGTAGACACCCAGCCACAATCCTCATTCACCCCTTGACTGTAGACACCCCACCACAATCCTCATTCACCCCTTGACTGTAGACACCCTGCCACAATCCTCATTCACACCTTAGCTGTAGACACCCTGCCACAATCCTCATTCACCCCTTGGCTGTAGACACCTTGCCACAATCCTCATTCACACCTTGGCTGTAGAAAAACTGCCACAATCCTCATTCACCCCTTGGCTGTAGAAAACTGCCACAATCCTCTTTTTACCCCTTGACTGTAAACACCCTGCCACAATCCTCATTCACCACTTGACTGCAGACACCCTGCCACAATCCTCATTCACCACTTGACTGCAGACACCCTGCCACAATCCTCATTTCACCACTTGACTGCAGACACCCTGCCACAATCTTCTTTCACTCCTTGACTCTAAACATCCTGCCACAATCCTCATTCGCCCCCTTCACTGTAAACACTTGTCACAATCCGCATTCACCCCTTGACTGTAAACACCCTGCCACACTCCTCATTCACCCCATTGACTGTAAACACCTTGCACAATCCTCATTCACCCCATGACTGTAGACACCCTGCCACAATCCTCATTCCCCCCTTGACTGTAGACACCCAGCCACAATCCTCATTCACCCCTTTGATTGCAGACACCCTGCCACAATCCCTCATTCACCCCTTGACTGTAGACACCAGCCACAATCCTCATTCCCCCCCCCCTTGACTGTAGACACCTTACCACAATCCTCATTTCCCCCTTGACTGTAGACACCCTGCCACAATCCTCATTCCCCCCTTGACTGTAGACACCTTACCACAATCCTCATTCACCCCTTGACTGTAGACACCCTGCCACAATCCTCATTCCCCCCTTGACTGCAGACACCTCACCACAATCCTCATTCACCCCTTGACTGTAGACACCCTGCCACAATCCTCATTCCCCCCTTGACTGTAGACACTTCACCACAATCCTCATTCACCCCTACTGACTGTAGACACCCAGCCACAATCCTCATTCACCCCTTGACTGCAGACACCTCACCACAATCCTCATTTCACCCCTTGACTGTAGACACCCAGCCACAATCCTCATTCCCCCCCCTTGACTGTAGACACCCAGCCACAATCCTCATTCACCCTTGATTGCAGACACCCTGCCACAATCCTCATTCACCCCTTGACTGTAGACACCCAGCCACAATCCTCATTCCCCCCTTGACTGTAGACACCCAGCCACAATCCTCATTCTCATTCCCCCCTTGACTGCAGACACCTCACCACAATCCTCATTCACCCCTTGACTGTAGACACCCTGCCACAATCCTCATTCCCCCCCTTGACTGTAGACACTTCACCACAATCCTCATTCACCCCTTGACTGTAGACACCCAGCCACAATCCTCATTCCCCCCCTTGACTGCAGACACACCTCACCACAATCCTCATTCACCCCTTGACTGTAGACACCAGCCACAATCCTCATTCCCCCCTTGACTGCAGACACCCTGCCACAATCCTCATTCACCCCTTGGCTGTAGACACACCCTGCCACAATCCTCATTCACCCCTTGGCTGTAGACACCCTGCCACAATCCTCATTCACCCTTTGACTGCAGACACCCTGCCACAATCCTCATTCCCCCCTTGACTGTAGACACCCAGCCACAATCCTCATTCCCCCCTTGCAGATACCCCACCACAATCCTCATTCACCCCTTGACTGCAGATACCCCACCACAATCCTCATTCACCCCTTTGACTGCAGACACCCCACCACAATCCTCATTCACCCCTTGACTGTAGACACCCTGCCACAATCCTCATTCCCCCCTTGACTGTAGACACCCAGCCACAATCCTCATTCCCCCCTTGACTGTAGACACCCCAGCCACAATCCTCATTCACCCCTTGACTACAGACACCTCACCACAATCCTCATTCACCCCTTGACTGTAGACACCCAGCCACAATCCTCATTCACCCCTTGACTGTAGACACCTTGCCACAATCCTCATTCACCCCTTGACTGCAGACACCCCACCACAATCCTCATTCACCCCTTGACTGCAGACACCCCACCACAATCCTCATTCACCCCTTGACTGTAGACACCCTGCCACAATCCTCATTCACCCCTTGACTGTAGACACCTTGCCACAATCCTCATTCACCCCTTGACTGCAGACACCCCACCACAATCCTCTCATTCACCCCTTGACTGCAGACACCCCACCACAATCCTCATTCAGTCACCCCTTGACTGCAGACACCTTGCCACATTCACCCCTCATTCACCACCCCTTGACTGCTACAACATTTTCTGCTGAGACATGTCCCAGGGGCTGGGTTCATCACTGTCTTTGACATGCCAAAGCAGAAACGGATATGAAAGTAAATGCTGGACATGCTTTGCCACCAAACGAATGTAACAAATACCGAAGTGATGAGCCTGGACCTATCAGTCTTTTTAGAGACAACATGAAAAAAACACACAACAAACAAAACAAACAAGTGGACAAACACAGGAAATTTATCATGGGGGCAGAAAAGGCCAGATGAACAAGCCTTCAGACACTATGAAAATGGCTTGATAATGATTTCAAGAAAAGGTGTGGGTGAGGGGGTGGGGCGAAGAAAAGCAGGAGAGACGAAATGAAAAAAAGAGAGTGCTTTTAACAACATATGGGAACTGCTGGGTTCGGTATTGTAAACAGAACTATTTGTTTACACCCCTCTAGAGTTGGGCACAGACTTATGCTTCTGTTTACAATACAGACCTCAACAGTTTCCATACACTGCCGGTGTGCACTTTAACACCCTCTTATTCATCCCCTCTCTCCTCCTCTTTCTCCCCCCCCCCCCCCCCTTTTTTTTCCCCTAAAGATCTTTAGAAATGATATATATATATTATATATATATATATGATGATATGATATGATATGATGATATGATATATGATATGATATGATATGATATGATATGATATGATATGAATGATATGATATGATATGATATGATATCATATATATGATATTTATTGATGTGATCTCATACGCATGATTGTAGTATGATGTACATATTCAGTATCATTTCACTGTGAGACTCATAGCAGTTTGTATTCCATTTCCTCCATCAGCCGACTTGAACTGCCAACCTTAACTCCAACCTGACAGACTATGCACAAAAGCTGGTGGACTTTTGCAAATGAAAGTGCTGTCTTAAAATATAATGGTGAAGCAGATCATTTTTCAGAATCAATCCTTTGACTGATCCCATCTCGCTGTCCACACAGTGCTCCTTCCTTTGACAGTTGCAGGGTGTAATACTCTGACAGGAAATGAACATACAGACAGCAAATATAATCAAATAGCAAAACTTAAGTGAGTCACACAGACTGCAAATATATGCAAATAACACAAAACCTAACTGAGTATGTAGAAGTCCTACATTTCAGGCAGTAAAGGGATTAGGAAAATGCTCTTCTCCAGGAAGTCTGATGCACAATTCCCACTAGGTGTCAATTCTCGTCTCAGAAGTCTTTTCAGTCAGTCCACATTCATACAGGTCAGGACAGGATGGGATAAAGATCTTCACACCTTTTGCTTGTGAGAAAATCAAAACCACAAAAGCGCATATGAAAGGCATTCACAACTTCTCTTTGACTAGATTAGTTCATCATTGTTGCATCCTGTTCACAAACTGACTGTGTGATCAATGCAATTTGCTGCTGATAACATCAAACTGTCAAGTTTTTATCACAAACATAGTCCGTTTGTGAGAGGTCAAAGGTTACCAGCATGCAGTGAGCTGACCTCACTGCACAGCAGATAACAAGAAATTTGCAGATGTGATCACCTGAGAGGTCAACTCGGCCAATTCTCTGGCTGCATATGTGACTGTGATGCCCATAACTGGGTTAGTGACCAGCGTGAGTCAACTGGACTCCAACAAAGGTGTGTAGTGGGAAAACCAGGCAAGATACTTATCCTGTATCCTCTTGATCTAAGAACTTAAGCAGTGAGAGACAAACAAATTCTTAACATCTCAACAGCAAAGGACAAATACCTTCACCTGCGAAACAAGATCAATGAACTTGAGAAGAACATCTTTGTTAAAGATGCTAGAGTCAAGATACATTTGGTTGTTCTTGATGTATGTTATCATTACCGTTATCATCATCATCATTATCTACTCTGTTTGAATGTGAAGTATTGTGAAGCGGGGTGGTGGTGTGGGACTTCTGACTTGTCAGTGTTGTCAGTCTGCATGACCACTGGGTGGCTCTTTATCATAATATGATGGGCTCATTTGTAGGGCCGGTGTCTTTGATGATTACATTTTCAGGACAACAAGTGCCACACTGAGAGAATGAAAAAAAAAAGCATATTCGTGAAAACGATGAACAAAAAGGGACATAAGTCTCATATGTGCTTTAAACCACTGCTTCAGTGTGCAGAATTCCAATCCCTTTTTTGAGAATGATGTTTGAAGTATTACAATATTGTTATTATCATTACTGATATCATCATCATTATTATCATTGTTATTGTTTTTATCATAGCTGGTTTTCTTGAGTGTGGGGGTAGAGGTGGAAGAATCTTCTTGTGTGGATGGTACTGTTAACTCACTCACTTTTGTCCGCAGATGCGGACATCGTACAACAAAGCGTATGATGCCAATGTCCGCATATGCAGATTCAGATTTTGAAAATTCATGCTGTCCGAGTAACATATCAGGTATGAAACTCAAGAACAGAGATTTTTCTTGTCCAAATATACATTAATATGCACTGCATGTACTCACTAAACTTCAAGTGTCTATCTGTTTATTTATAACTATGAGAATTTTTTCCCTACCCTATACAAACCCTGGTTTTCAGGGTTTAGCAAGGGGAAAAACTCATGGCATGGAGTGAGTTAAAGGTAAGGTTACTGGGACACACCATTGTCTGCTTGACAGGGTAGTAGTCAGCACTGAATGCACCTTGGACCCTCAGACCTACATTGCAAACACTGGAATCACCTTCATTACCATGATAAATCTCTCAGCATATCAAAGGAGTCCTCTGAACACTGATTGTAGCTGCCTCTGGTGCAAGACACACACACCTCTCTACATCCAGTCCTCCCCCCCCCCCCCCCCCCCCCCCCCCCCCCCCCCCTATGAAATGCATTGACTGACCTAAGGATTTGCATGTGAAGGGGACTATCCCAGGTGATCCCCAGAATGTTCCAGTTGAAGAAAACAAACCAGTCTAGGTGCATTAACAACACACGCTACCAGCAGTGAGTGGTGGTGAAAAATCAAAGAACGGGCAGATGGAGGCAGGTCAGAGACTGCAACGCTGGACGATGGCTGTTTTCTTTTTAAGGGCGCAGCATTTTCAAATTCCACATGATGCAAGTTGCATGGTAGGGAATTCCAGACACTTGCTGTTCTTTTGTGCTGTGATCGGTGGTGATGCATTGTCATGGGGTCAAAGGGCATGAGGAAAATGGGCGAAAAGCAGAGGACTCACAGACAGACGGGCAAGACAAAGGAGAGGAAAGGAGGAAAGGCAGACAGAGAAGGAAAGGCAGACAGAGAGGAAAGGCAGACAGGGAAGGAAAGGCAGAAGGAAAGCCTACTGTGTTCTTGGACTCCTCCATGACCCTGACCATCCAAGCCACGGTAAAGTAGACACCTTCATCCTGCTCAAACTGGTTCTGAAACATCAGTGACCCATTTAAAACACACTTAAATAAGTTAAACACACACACACAGCACAGCACCACACACAGCACACACACACACACACACACACACACACACACACACACACACACACACACACACACACACACACACACACACACACACACACACACACACACACACACACACACACACACACACACACACTTGCTAACACACACACCATCTCACACTTACATCCCCCATTCACACATGCAAACATACTCATATAAACACACACACACTCACACACACGTGCATATGATCAAATGATAATCACCAGACATGCACTGTCATCACACATTCGATACACACACATGTATTATACACACAATGCTACAGCAAGACTGAATGTGAAAACTTTGTCACAACACACACACACACACACACACACACACACACACACACACACACACACACACACACATTACAGCATCAGACCACATATACAAAATATACACACACACACACACACACACACACACACACACACATGTGCACAGAACACACACACCACACACACACACACACACACACACACACACACACACACTATAACACACATCACACACACACACACACACACATACTCATATAAACACACACACACACACACTCACAACACACACACACACACACACACACAGTAAGACTGAGAAAAAAAGAAACAAAAACCATCCAGTATCACCTGTTTGGCCATGAGACAACAGCTCAAACACAGCAGTGGTGGACACACGAATATATTCCGACAGCAGCTGATACAACTGCACATCACAACACAGCAGTGGGCATCACAACACTGTCAAACTGTAAGAGCTATATACAATACAGGTAGGATCAACTGAACAGTGTGCAGCAGAGTGACGAGCTAAATGCATGGCTTGTGCAACATCATCATATTTTCAAGTGCTTTTCTTCCTGCAAAACATAATGAATGGTCATTGATGGTTATCTTTTTTTCTCAGAGAGGGGAAGGGGAAGAACGTTTTTTTTTAAAGTGTGTTTAGCCACCTCTACCTTTGACTATTTCTCATTATATGGGCATCATTCTGGCATGATGTTTTTTTTTTTTTTTACAGGTACTACTTTGAACCCTTGTGTTATTCAGACAGCACTAGTTTGGACTACTTTTCAACCCCTTTGTTATTCAGACAGCACTATTCTGGACTACTTTTTTTCACCCAAGGGGTTATTCGGAGAGCACTAGTTTGGACTAGTTTTCACCACCCCCCTGTGTTATTCAGACAGCACTAGTTTGGACTACTTTTTCACCCCCAGTGTTATTCAGACAGCACTATTTGGACTACTTTTCACCCCCTGTGTTATTCGGAGAGCACTAGTTCGGACTACTTTTTCACCCCTGTGTTATTCAGAGAGCACTAGTTTGGACTACTTTTCACCCCCAGTGTGTTATTCAGAGAGCACTATTTTGGACTACTTTTCACCCCCTGTGTTATTCAGAGAGCACTAGTTTGGACTACTTTTCACCCCCTGTGTTATTCAGACAGCACTATTTTGGACTACTTTTTCACCCCCTGTGTTATTCAGACAGCACTATTTTGGACTACTTTTTACCCCCTGTGTTATTCAGACAGCACTAGTTTGGACTACTTTTCACACCCCCTGTGTTATTCAGACAGCACTAGTTTGGACTACTTTTCACCCCCTGTGTTGTTCAGACAGCACTATATTTTTGGACTACTTTTTCACCCCCTGTGTTATTCAGACTGCACTATTTTTTGGACTACTTTTCACCCCCCTGTGTTGGTCAGACAGCACTGTTTTTTTACTGCTTTATGCAACGACTTAGGATTATTTTTGACAGTACTATCAGAATGATGAACAATGACACATTTCTAATCTATCAAATCCTGTACTAGATAAATCATTTCTTCTGTTTCTTAAGGGCTGGAGTGTGGGGAAAGGGGGAAGGGAGTATCCTCATAATTTGGAAAGTTGGTGAAGGTAGGAACAGTAGTGGTGGACACATGTGGACATATCCCTAATTTGCTTTGGATTTTTACGTATTTCTTACTTTGAACCTTTTCAGCACCCTCAAAAAAAAAACAGTTTGTCAGTTGATTATGTGGTTAAATGTTTCTTTTGTTTGATTTTTGCATCATAATGATTTAATGTCAATTAATGTTTCATTTGAACTGGTTCAATTAGGTTTTAACTTGATACCATTTCTTTAACAGAGGTGAGTCAGACTACAGACTGGCAGGTGGGTAGGTTCATTCATTTATCTCTTGGTAAAGTTTCTGATGACTTCTGATGCCTTAGATGATTAGCTGACTGTGACCTACATCTGTGAGCATGCTTGCTGAGTTTTGAAATGTGCTAGTGTGCTAAACATTCTTGTGGTTTACTTCATGGAATGTTCAAAGAAGTCCTGTTGTTTGTGGATTGTGGCATGATCATAAAACACACAGTTCTACATAGACACACACTTTA
>JADBJO010005872.1:15000-32500 GCA_016801955.1 Conus betulinus
CACACAGATTTCCCGCTTCACAAAAAGCAAGTACAAATCACACACAGATTTCCCCCCACACACAAAAAGCAAGTACAAATCACACACAGATTTCACACTACACAAAAACCACCAAGTACAAATCACACACAGATTTCACACTACACAAAAAGCAAGTACAAATCACACACAGATTTCCCACTACATAAAAAACGAAAAGCAAATCACACACAGATTTCCCGCTACATAAAAACCAAATACAAATCACACACATATTTCCCACTACACAGAAACCAAGTACAAATCACACACAGATTTCCAGCTACAACAAATCACATACAGATCATACACAGATTTCTTCCTACAGCAAAGCAAGCACAAATCACACACAAATGTCACGCTACAACAACCCAAATGCAAATTGCGCACAGATTTCCCACTATAACAACCCAAGCACTAATCACACACACTGTGGTTTTCCCCAACAGGAGGCTACATCTCAAAGCCACCAGTATGCACAAAAAAAAGAGCAAACACTTCTTGACTCTGGTATGTGAAAGAAAATGTACACCTGCAGAATTAAAAAAGCATCAGTCCTCAGCAGCTGCTCATCTCAAGAGTCTTTCTTCTTCTTTTTTTTTTTTTTTGTCGGCCATCTTTACTTAAAGAGAGACAGATGCACTGAGTGGGACCCCCCCTTTTCCCGAAAGACTGGAAAAAACAAAACAAAACAAAAAAAAGTACTGAACTGTTCATACTTCTTTTACACACACCCCCTCTACACCCTGAGCCTCTCTCTGACACCATTCCTCCATTTTTTTTTTCTTTTTCTTTTTTTTTTTTGTTTTGTTTGGTAAAGTTCCATATCACAGTGTGTTTTTTTTTCTCTTCCATTCTTCAGTTTGAGGATCTGGCACAAAAGCCATCTACAAGAAGAAGAAGAAGTAAGCAAGTGGTGAGAACTGTTGAATAAACTCTGCAGCAAAATACTGTCTTGACTGAAAAAGAAAATGCAGGCAGAAACCGCAGTCATTAGATCGCAAGGCATGAGAACTTTGCTGAGAACTCCCTCCTTCAGCAGAAGAAAAGCTGACTATGACCCATTTCCAAAACCAGCAAGAAGCCTAGAATACACACCTCTAATGATGAAAGACGACTGTCCTGAAAAAAAAAAAGTCTGGTTTGATTAAAACTATGCCACAAATGAAAAAAATGAAAACCCCAGCCAAAAGAAAAAAAAAAAAAGACACCAGTGTATGAATTGCTGAGCCTGAATGGTTTATGAGAGAGGGAAGGAGGTGAAAATTAATACTGTACAGTCCAAGTATCAGTGAATTATTACCATACATATCAAAGGGGGACAGGTTCTTTTTCTGCTGCGCTCAGCATGTCTGTATTTGAATACACTAACTTCTCTCTCTTTCTCTGTGTGTGTGCGCGTGTGTACGCGTGTGCGTGTGTGTGTGTGTGTGTGCCCCCCATGCATGTGTGTGTGTGTGTGTGTATGTGTGTGTGTGTGTGTGTGTGTGTGTGTGTGTGTGTGTGTGTGTGTGTGTGTGTGTGTGTGTGTGTGTGTGCCCATGTGTGTGTGTGTTTGTGTGTGTGTGTGTGTGTGTGTGTGTGTGTGTGTGTGTGTGTGTGTGTGTGTGTGTGTGTGTGTGTGTGTGGTGCTGTTTCCCAGATTAATGCCTTTCACTCAACATGATATTAGATGAAGGAATGTGTAACTGAGTGGAAAGAGAGAGAGAGAGAGAGAGAGAGAGAGAGAGAGAGAGAGAGAGAGAGAGAGAGAGAGTGTGTGTAGTGTGTGCACCCAGGAGTTTGTATGGTTTTGTGTGTGTGTGTGCAACTTCCATGCAAACATACGCATATACGTGTGGGCATGCTAGTAAATGCACAAATATTCATCAAGCAATAGTATGTGAACTGACAAACACTATGTGTACACAGATCTACCATAGACTTTTGGGGGCTCATCCAGAGTATTACATATGTGAAGCATTCCTTCACCTGACCTGTGCTGATCAAAGCTAAATTACTTTTCATTCCAACAAACATAGTGTTAATGCTATTTTTTTTTCCCCACATGAACCTGGGAACACCCGCACGTAACAAAAGCATGCCAATATACTCATACAGTAACAAGGAGAGGATGGCACAGAGGTAAACAAGATACAGCTCAGTAACACCAAGAGGATGGCACAGAAGTAAACAAGAGGCACAGAGGTAAACAAGATACAGTCTCAGTAACAACAAGAGGATGGCACAGAGGTAAACAAGAAGCACAGAGGTAAACAAGACACAGGATGCAGCCTGTGGCAGCTTGGTAGGGGTGAAGCAGGACATCCAGGCAGTGGTCACCAAATTGTCAAAGAAATGAATGTCATGATTTTCAATAACTATTATCAGCATTGTCCACCATCACAGGAAAAGAAACGGCGGCTGCCTCATCACGTCGCCCAAACGACCCCAGCAGTCAGGAGAATGACTGACTGATCATCACAGGAGGTGACTGTGAAGAACAGAGGAGAGGGTTGAGGGAGGGAAGGGGGGAAGGGAGTGGGGAGGAGATGGATGGGGGAAGGTGGAGTAAGGATTCTCCTCACCTCTACCATTTCCATCTACATTCTCTTTTGCTCTTCCTCCAGGATGTTGTTGGAAGAAGACAACTTGCAGTCTTTTGATGAACTTGCTTCAACACCAAAAAAAAAAAAAAAGAGAGACAACACAGCACTCCAGGCAGATACCCCACATCTCCCTATCACCTCCCTCCCACCCCCCACTCCCCACCTCTTCGCCTTTCTTTCCTCTCTCTACCCAGCCTTCCCACCCACCCCTCCTACCCTCTTCCCATCGCAGTGTCATGACCATGACTGACCTCTGCATCTCTGTTGAGGGTGGCATTGCTGCCAAAGCGAGTGTTCTTGGAGGGGGCTGACCAGTGCTTCATCAGCAGAATCTGCTTCTCCGGCACGTTCAGCGCCGACGTCAGGGTTATCAGCAGGTCAATCACGTATTTCCCTCTGTAAAAACAGGAAATGGATTAACCACACACACACACACAAATCCAAATAGACACATGATGCAAGTCAACTTTATGAATATCTTGCCACAATATTTTTAAATCTTAAAAAGTCTAAGTAATACATCTGCCAGCCATGAACAAACAAATCACAAGACATAACACTACGTGTTTCGACCTCTTACGTCTTCTTCAGGTGAGATAAACAACACTCAGGGCAACGGAAATGAAGAATGAGCTATCACCTATCTCGTCAAATTCGGCACAAGATGGGAGTTGAATGAAAACCAGCTCTTGCCTGAAGAAGACTAACAGGTTGAAATGAGTCATATTTGGTCTTGTGATTCATTTGTTCATGTTTGGCGGATGTATTACTTAGACTTTATAATATTTTGCTTAGATCTCCACCCAATGTCTCCGCACTTTGCAACTAACAATATTTTCAATAGTTTTGGCATCTGTAAGAGAATTTTGGGATAGGAAATAGATAACAAAACGTAGTTATGATATTCTCTCTGATGTCAAAACAAAAAATGATACTGACATGTATCATGCCGTCTATCCTCAGAACATATGTCCATTGAGCCAAGAAAAATCATTATTTAAAAGAAAAAAAAAATGGTATATAACTGATGCTTTATATTCTGTTTTTGAAACTTGAAGGCATAAAGAAGTATATACTGATGATGATGGAAATAACACTGATGATAATGCTTATCTGCAGAGCATTACCATCTTTAAGACTTGTTATTTTCACTACCATTATTATTATTACAATAGTATTAGGTATGCAAAGAACAGATTTCCTGAATTTGTTTTGATACTGTGTTTGAACCAGTGAAAAAGCAGCAACTCCACTCTGCCTCTCTCTTCCTCTGTTCTCACCTCTCATCTTTCCCTTTCTCAACCAAGTATGAACATGAAAATCTGTCATTTTATTTTTCATTTTAGACGCCTGTATTTTATGTGCATTTTGGGAAAAAAAAATCTCACACACCTACTTACAGCTACCAAAGTCACAACTTCTACTGTTCCTCAATACCGCTGAATGAAATGATAGACATGAATTATGAGTTTAACAAAAATGTAAGAAAAATATATAATATTGTCGTCTTCTTTTGATTTAATTTGATTTCTTTACACCAGTATCCTTTAGCTGGGGTTTTAAAAAAATAAAACTAGTACCATATTTCTGACATGGCAAAACAACCAAGGAAACAAAAAATGCACAATGTGTATTGCCAAACTTTAAATTTTAATTCCAGTCACTGCCTCTCCTGCAATTCCAAAGAATACAGTCTTCCAAAATTTGAACTACCAAAACAATTCAAAATATACCCTCAGTATAGGTGGTTAGGATAATGAAAGCAATAAAACAATGGGATAGAGAAGAAAACAAGAAATAGCAGATGCGGAAAAGTAGCACTGAAAAAGGAAAAATAATAAACAGTCACTTATTAAATAGAAAATTACAAGCAAAAAAACAATAGCAATCAAAACACTAATTCAAGTTTCCCAATTAACATTGGAGAACAAAAGGGTGGGCACATATTTAAATCTGTTCCCTGGCAGGATCATTACATCAAATAACCCCGTTAACAACATTCTCCATTTTACTGTTAGAAGGGGATAGTGTCAACTCCACTGTGATCAAATCCAATCGTCAAATTGAATAGCAGGGAATTACACACATCCCAGCCAACACCGGATGGGTTTGGCAAAACCACAGCTATGCCCAAGTGTGGTCAGTTCACAATTAATACTAATAGGCCCATAGCCTAACAAAACATTAATTCACCCTTGACATTTGCCATTCCAGCCAAATAGTACCCACTTTGTCAGCATTACCTCAACACCAGAATATGAACTGCTGACCCTCAGTAGAATTAATAGTTACATTAATGCTCGGAAGCATTAAGAAAAGGTCCCCACAATATCCGCAATCAATAGAACTACCTAAAGGAATGAAAATAATATCAAACAAACAAAAGAAAAATGGAATAATCATCAGAAGATCAGTCAAAACCACAACACAGCATTGGCCACGATTAGGTTACGGCCAAACTAAGAGCGCATAAAGTAATGCAAGGTCATTGTGCCCGCATTTCAAGAAATCAAAAACAATATATATATACAAGCGACACATCATGTCCAAAACATGAGAATTAACTTAAGTATTGTGTCAAACTATCACACCTAACATGGTGTAATACATTATGCCGATCAAATGGTAATGCGTCCAAATAGCCTGCACAGTAAAACCGAAAAAACGCTAGTGAAATAAAGCATCATACGATCTTGCTCTCTAGGGAACAATCAATAACGAAAAGCAGGATAGCCAATTGTCAACAACACCGAGACTATCGACATCCCATAATATTTTCTCAATTAATAACATAATTATAACGCACCCCCTTTGATATCACGCCCGCAAAAACTCTCTAAAACCGTTGACTTCATTTAAAAATAACAGTCCAAACTATGAATGGGTGATTGAATTAACAAATAACTGCAACTACCCAGCTAACATATTTCACTATTGTATTCCTTCAAAACACAATGAATGCCAGGCTACAACAGAATTGGAACAACATAAGGCAAAATTCGGCGAAATGCGAAAATTTGAAGGAATGCACAATGAAAGGCAAAAAAAAACCTAATTTTATGCTTAATCCTATTTGAAAACAGCATCTAAAATTTACACCAGTAATTTGTTGACCCACTGTCAACCAATCTAAATAATAATACACCAATTTAAGCATATTAGTCCCTAACTATAAACTCAATTCCGCAATCTAAACTAAATACAGTTTTTAATATTTTGATCCAGAGAACCACGGACTAATAAAAAACCCATAAATTAACGTAACCTACCAACATACAAAATAATAAATGACCAAATTCTGTATCCACCATACATACACAATCAATCCGCTCCCACAAAAACTAATATGACTTCCCCAAACACAATCCTGTATTGTCACTCACATTATTAATACTTATAACGAGTTATCCTAAAACTTTGCTCCTCTAAGTCTTTATAAAGTAAAACGTAGTGGCTGCCTACCACATGGTCATCTAAAGCCCACAAATGTGCAAAATCAAAATCCTTTTAAATCTAAACATTACACCACAATCCAGTAAAATAAAAACCATGAAAACGAAACATAACACAATACAATATTAACTACATACATATTTTTCTTCAAACAAACTCAACTAACCTGATTTAGCACTAACTGCATCTGCCAAGATTCAAGTGTGATCTTCCCTCTCTTGTCCCAGCAGGAAGTGGCAGAAGAACACCAACAGACCGGAAGTGTCTAATTACTCAGACCTACTGAAAATGACTATTTAGCGCAAACTCACTAATTTTAAGACACTCATCTAATTACTAAGTCAAATAAAAATATATTATAAATTATACATTGACAACCTTAAAATTACTAACCTGACCACATTAGACAGGTTACAATCACCCCTCCTAAAAAAAAAAATGTTTACGTACCTCAATTTATGTCAAATGGAAAATTGAAGGTGCAAACATTTTGGGAAAACACTAATACACATAAAATAATTAGATGCATCCCCAGAACAAAACATAATTAGCGATGTCTTGATCTTAATGCCACTAGGTCAAAACATGCTGCAGGTTACTTATTAAGTGATCACACGGCAAATGTTAAAGGATCCCTAATTGAACTTTAGCGGTTACCGCAAGCACGCCAATCTCACATTTTGACCCACTAACAGTGTCGTCCAAACTAGTAAGTTTACCAAAAACTACTCATAAAAGTGATTTCAAACATATTCACTGTACCCTAATTACACAGTAATTTAGCACAGTAAAGCAACAAATGCGAAACGTGTCAAATAAACACATTTGACACAATTAATCAAAACATACATATGAACCAGCCCACTCACACTGTGACAACCACTCTGAACACTCGCCCAACAGGGCTACACCGTTGCATGTCCAGTGGACACCTCTGTTAAAGTGTCCAAAAATAAGTCAAAAATGGTCAACCCAAGATGTTTGGCGGGAAATCATAATAACCAACAAATTTTCCCTGAGTAAAAGGTTTGAGGAAACTTCCACAAAACTCGACACGTACCAACTACCAAATGCGTTGGTGCCACCAAGAACACTCCAAGAAAATGTCTTCAGTTGAAAAAGTAAATACAGCACACCAAAAAAACACAACACAATAACCTTAAATTGTGTATGAGCAATTATTTACAATGTGAGAAGTACTCTGAGTACCTGCTCAACCACAGCAACACGCTCAGGGTCTAAAGGGCTATCAGCTAACATGTGCAAACGGTACTGAGCCTTGTCAACTAGACCCTCCTCCAAATGCTTCCGGATTTGGACCACATGGGTTAAATTCAGTCTGTCTACAGGCTTGGGTTTCCTAAGGGATCTTCTTAGGGCAGGAGTGGGGGTTGGAATTTTCTCAGTGCTACTGGTACTGTCCGAATCCTCTGAATTGGAGGAAACTTCTGACTGAGACATGTCATTCAATGCTCCCGAAGGTAGACTACCCACTATCAATTCTTCATTCACAGGCTGCTCACCTGCTGATCTGCAGACTGACTCACATCGGGCTGATCCCCCCAGCCCTGGTCCCTGTCAACCCGTACCACACTTTCTACTGGAGGATCATCCTGACCAACAACAGACCTAGGAAAGTATTCAGTAGCATCGGCCTTCAGTTTCCCTATGGAAGGCACCACTGGAGCAATTTCAAGAGTGCACCCTTGAAACTCATCTGTCACGCCTAAGACAGACTCAGGTTCCTGAACAACTATACAAAGGTGGAACTTTAGGCCTAACCTGCACTGGAATTTCCCTAAAAGCTTCCTGAACTGGAGGGTCAATCATACCTATAGGTAACAAATAATTTCTATGGAGAGTCTCTTGGGCCCTGTCGCTGCTTCATCTTGGACCGTATACACTGGCAGACCATCCTTCTTTGCTATCACTACATGAACCGCATTCTCCCACCTATCACTCAACTTTGAATCTAATCTTGGTCCTAACTTGCGAACTAACACTCTGTCTCCAATTTCCAACTCAGCCGCTCTTGCAGCGACATCATACCTAGCCTTGTTCCGTGCGTTTGTTTTGGCCATGTTTTCAGAAGCCTTCTGATAAGCAGATGCTAGCCTTTGTTTCAGACCCTTGATGTAGTTTGAAGGTGACCCTTGTCTCTTGAGACTAATATCTATGCCAAATGCAAGGTCAACAGGTAATCTAGGATGACGACCGAAAAACAAAAAGTACGGGGAGTGCCCGGTACTCTGGTGATGCAGCAGTTGTAGGCATGCACCACTTCTGGAAGGGTTTTCATAATATTTATCTCTTGAGTATCTTCTAAACTCCTGAGCATGCCTAACAGGGTTCTGTTCCACCTTTCTACAGGGTTACCTGATGGATGGTATGGGGTGGTCCTACATTTCTCTATCCCAGCTACCTGACACAACTCCTTTACTAGCTTGGATTCAAAATCCCTACCCTGATCAGATAAAATACGTCTGGGAAAACCATACGTCATGAAACATTCCTTCCACAATGTCCTAGCTACAGTTCTAGCAGTCTGGTCTTTTGTGCGCACAGCGTGCCCAAATTTTGTGAAATGGTCCATCATGACAAGTATGTTATGCTTCTGGCCATTTGCCTCAATGGTGAGGAAGTCTATGGAAAGAAGTTCCATTGGGCATGTGGTCACGATGGAGTTCATTGGAGCTTTTGGCACTTAGCACCCTTCCTAATACAGCGAGAACAGTTCTTTATCTTCTGTTCCAGATCTCTGGCCATGTAGGGCCAAAAGAACCTCATCCTAAGCTGTGCAATGCCATCTTCAAAATGGGTGTGGAAAAGGTCATCGTGCACCCCCTTTAGAGCAGCTTTCCTGTAGGGCAAGGGAAGAACTAACTGGAAATGGCTGACCTGATTATCTGTCCCAACCTTCCTGTACAACACTCCCTGCTTCAAGACAAACTTCTTTTGCTCCCTAGCATTAAACCTTGAAATCTGGACCATGTGCCTCGGCTGTATCTAGCATCTTACCGCGCTCCAAGCACTTGATGATGTAGGAGAGATGCTTGTCTGCCAACTGAGCCTTCCTCCAATCTGTGACTGTATTGATGGACTCATGCTCAGCTTTGGGGTCAAGTATACCATCTGGTATTAACTTGGGGTCAGTCATCAACTGCTCAACGGCAGGAAAAACATTATCCTTGTCAATCAGAAACCCATCCTCATCCTCAGCAACTCCTGGTAAACTGTCACACAGGTATTAGGACCAAATGAGTGAACATGATGGGACTGTAGTATGGCTTGTACAGAGTCTGAGGCAATAGAACTAAAACTCTCTAGCTGATCCCTGTCAAAAGACTTGGCTTTCTGCACTAAAAAAGCTACATCATCTAAGGACTTCTTATACTGATCATCAACACAGGGTCCTCTCGAGGAAGTCTTGACAAAGCGTCTGCATCTGTGTGAGTTAGTCCCTTCTTGTACCTAAGTTCAAAGTCAAAAATGGAGAGAGTGAAGAGAGCCACCTGTGACTCGTGGCATCCAGCTTTGCATTTTTTAAAATGTAGCAAAGGGGATTATTGTCTGTGACCACTGTCACCTTGGTACCCAAGAGGTAGTCCCTGAACTTGTCACACATTGCCCATTTCAATGCAAGGAACTCGCGCTTGTGAGCTGGGTAATTTTGTTCAGACTTGTTCAGCCCTCGACTAGCGTAAGCAATGACCTTGCTTTTGCCCTCAAAACTCTTGGTAAAGGACAGCACCTAATCCCACACCACTAGCATCGCAATGGACAACAAATGGTTTGGAACGATCGGCTAGACCTAGTACCAAGTCGCTGGTAAGTGCCGAGATCAACGACCTGAAAGAATTTTCTTGGGCGTCCCCCCCCAAGAAGAAGAAACAGAAGAAGAAAGAGTTATCTTGCCTTGCCTCTTTCCAGACTTAGAACGACTTCCCGGGGCATAACCCACAGTCAAATCATTCAAGGGTCTTGCAAGTGAAGAGAAATTTGGGATGAAGCGACGGTAGAATCCTGCAAACCCGATGAAACTCTTCACATCCTTTACTGTTTTTGGCCTGGGCCAATCTTTGACAGTAGCTATCTTGTCTGGATCAGGACGAATAGTACCTTCAGATATCACATAGCCCAAGTGTTTGACTTGTGTAGCACCGAAAATGCATTTTTCAGGATCAAGCTTCAGGTTGTACTTACATAGTCTCTCTAGTACCCTAATGGTACGCTCTTCTAGTTCTTCAAGGGTTTCAGCATGAATCAAAACATCATCTAAAAAGATAATCAATTGTGTCAAGTTCATGTCACTAAAGACTGCCTCCATGAGTCTCTGGAAGCAGGCTGGGGCGTTGGCTAACCTTGACTGAGCCTGTCCCACTCAAAAAGACCAAAGGGTGTTATGAAAGCTGAGTACCTACTTGCCCTCTCTGTCATTGGGACCTGGTAGTAAGCTTTACATAGATCTAAAGTTGTAAAGAACTTTGCCCCATTGAGCGTTAATAGGAGATCTTCAATTTTGGGGATGGGAATAACTATCTTTGACAGTCCTAGCATTCAGTTTCCTGTAATCTATGCACATCCTAAGTGCGCCTGTCTTCTTCCTAACGAGCACAATAGGACTCGAAAATGGGGAGTTGGATGGGCGGATAATCTTGGCATCCCAAAGCCCCTTAATGTGTTGTCTACACTCCAAAGTCCCTTGGGGGTATGGGCCTAGCTCTCTCTCTGATGTCTGGGCCTGGTGTGATCTCCATATCAAATGGATCACCTGTCTCTGCTCTGCCTATGTCAAATTCACCAGTAACAAAAGCCTTCTTACTGACTGCAGCCTATACTCAAAATGTTGACACACCAGTCCGGGTGGGTGGTTTTCGCCTCACCAAACTTAAAATTTATGGTTGTATCTTGATCTGCAGAAATATTAGTATGGGTGCTTCCTGAGAAAACAGCAGTCTCCGGTGAATGAGGGGCCAGATTGGACACTACTTTGTTGACATCATATTCATGATGGTAAATGAATATGTCAGCAATTTCCTGATTCTTTTTGAGCGAGACGGCACTGTCAGACTCATTCATCACTACTACTTTGACATTTGCTAGGCAATCAGCTGAAGCTCTGCAACCAACAATTTTGAGACCTTCGGGCAATGATGCCTCAGTGGGTTCTTGTATCAAGACAGAACCTCTGGTACTGGGAACATTAGCTTTTGTGGACACTTGACTTCAACGGTCTCACCAGCTGGAACTACGATCTGTGGGGCACGAACTCTAGCCGAACCCACCTTCCCATCATCACCCGAAGAACAGTCCCGATACATGAATGCAATTGCTGGACAAATATGCAAAGAACTAGCAAAATGAGACCCAACTAATTGCCTACATAGATCAGCAAAGTATCTCAAAGTGTTTGTACCCACGATCACAGGTACTTCTGGGAAAAGTCTGTATCAGGACACACTAACATCAATACATCCACATTCTCATTCACACACCACAACATCTTCTGACATGGAAACATTCACATGCACAAACCCCAAATATGGTACTACATTCCCACCTGCCCCTACAACTTTCAAATGTTCACTTAGCTCTTCCAAGTGCAGGTGAGGCAGGTTAGTACGGTAAAATGTCTCTGATATAATGCTGACTTGCGAACCACTGTCAATCAGGCAGTTAGCTTGAACACCTTCAATGGTGATTTCGGCTTCAAGACTGGGTCCTACTAAAGCCTCCAATGTTGAGCTTTCCCCTCCTGTTGAGTGAAGTTCCGCAAACACTGTTCTATGATCTAGCCTTACACTTTGCCTACCCTTATTACATAATGTCACCTTGATATTATTGGCATCTAAATCTACACTAACATCAAGTCCAGAAGGTAGTGCTTCTGCTGGTCTTTGAAGTACCTTCACACCCACCCATGTATCAGGAGTGCCAGAGACAATTCCTGACAAGGTCATCTCTTGCCCTGGTTCCAATGTTACAAGCAGAGGACTCCTTAGGGCAATGCCTCGAACGTGCAAACTCTGTTCGATGCAATCTGCAGCAGCGTTCAAGGTGTGAGCAATCTGTGGGGATTGGGTAAATGATGGTTCTACAGTTGCCGACCCCCCCATCATCGACAACTGTTGGCCGTTTAAACACTGACGCTCTTTCTTGGCCTGTGCCACCCTCGCTGGGTTTTGGTGGGTTCCTGCAGTCGCGCTTGAAGTGAGTTCCCACCTCACCACATCTGAAGCATGGACCCCTAGGAGCGTGTGGAGGTTGCTTTCCCCGAGCAGGAGGGTTGACCTGCCGTTGACCCCCGTCACCATCTTCTCGGCCACCAAGGTCGCCAGACGGTCGTAATCAATCTCAGTTGAGGTGGCTGCAGCCATGGAGACTGGCCTTGAAGGAGTCTGATTGCTTGAGTGCTCCCCAAGCTCTCTCAGCCGCCTCAAAACTTTAGCTGGATCAGGGGAAGCAAGTCCTGGGCTCCCAAATTCACCCCAACTCCAGGGTCAAAAGGCGATCGGAACTGCAGATGTTGGTGAAGAACGTGTGGTAGATCTTCATGTGTGCTTCTTCAGTGGTATACTTGTTGTTCTTATTCAGTTCGGTAAATGCTGCCCACACTCGACTAAAGAAATCAGGTGGGCTTTCCTTCTTGTCCATCTGCATCTTCACAAACTTGGTATACAAGTCCTCCGGTGTGCCGAGGTTCCCGTAGATATTCTTCAAGGTCTCCAGCACAGCATCCCCTGATGTGCAATTTTTTGCCTGTTCACTAGCGATGCCTCTTAGGCTGGCTTTCACTCGCCGGCAGGCCTCATCTTCATCAGTCACTTCCTGAAGGTACTGAGTGGCTCTGTCATGCCACTCAGTGAACGGCACCTCAGCACCACCAGCAGGCTTCAGTCCCGTAAACACCCCAAGCCTGGGTGCAGGTGTCGGAGCCTTGATCTGCACCGTCACAGGTGCTGATGGCGCTGCTTGACCGGTATGGAATGCCAGTCTCTCCCTCAATTCTGCGTTTCCCCCCGCTGAAGGGCCTCCAGCTGATCCAGCCGGCGGAGAATGGTGGCAAGATCCATCTCAGCCCTGGGGCTGCCTCTGCTATTGGTTTCTGTCCCCACCCATCACCATTTGTGTTATCCTCACATGTATCCATACCACCTTCTTATTCTGACAGTAACAATTTAGAATTTTCACTCCCAATCAGAAAGGGAATTCAACTTCATTAATTAAATTTTATCAAACACAAAACAAGAAATATCCCGGACGAGCCCCCAATTTATGTAACCCAGGTTCACGCACGCTTTACCCCAAGGAAACAAAAATACACAATGTATTGCCAACTTTAAATTTTAATTCCAGTCACTGCCTCTCCTGCAATTCCAAAGAATACAGTCTTCCAAAATTTGAACTACCAAAACAATTCAAAATATACCCTCAGTATAGGTGGTTAGGATAATGAAAGCAATAAACAATGGGATAGAGAAGAAAAAACAAGAAATAGCAGATGCGGAAAAGTAGCACTGAAAAAGGAAAAATAATAAACAGTCACTTATTAAATAGAAAATTACAAGCAAAAAAACAATAGCAATCAAAACACTAATTCAAGTTTCCCAATTAACATTGGAGAACAAAAGGGTGGGCACATATTTAAATCTGTTCCCCTGGCAGGATCATTACATCAAATAACCCCGTTAACAACATTCTCCATTTTACTGTTAGAAGGGGATAGTGTCAACTCCACTGTGATCAAATCCAATCGTCAAATTGAATAGCAGGGAATTACACACATCCCAGCCAACACCGGATGGGTTTGGCAAAAACCACAGCTATGCCCAAGTGTGGTCAGTTCACAATTAATACTAATAGGCCCATAGCCTAACAAAACATTAATTCACCCTTGACATTTGCCATTCCAGCCAAATAGTACCCACTTTGTCAGCATTACCTCAACACCAGAATATGAACTGCTGACCCTCAGTAGAATTAATAGTTACATTAATGCTCGGAAGCATTAAGAAAAGGTCCCCACAATATCCGCAATCAATAGAACTACCTAAAGGAATGAAAATAATATCAAACAAAACAAAAAAAAAATGGAATAATCATCAGAAGATCAGTCAAAACCACAACACAGCATTGGCCACGATTAGGTTACGGCCAAACTAAGAGCGCATAAAGTAATGCAAGGTCATTGTGCCCGCATTCAAAGAAATCAAACAACATATATATATACAAGCGACACATCATGTCCAAAACATGAGAATTAACTTAAGTATTGTGTCAAACTATCACACCTAACATGGTGTAATACATTATGCCGATCAAATGGTAATGCGTCCAAATAGCCTGCACAGTAAAACCGAAAAACGCTAGTGAAAATAAAGCATCATACGATCTTGCTCTCTAGGGAACAATCAATAACGAAAAGCAGGGATAGCCATTGTCAACACCGAAGACTATCGACATCCCATAATATTTTCTCAATTAATAACATAATTATAACGCACCCCCTTTGATATCACGCCGCCAAAACTCTCTAAAACCGTTGACTTCATTTAAAAAAATAACAGTCCAAACTATGAATGGTGATTGAATTAACAAATAACTGCAACTACCCAGCTAACATATTTCACTATTGTATTCCTTCAAAACACAATGAATGCCAGGCTACAACAGAATTTGGAACAACATAAGGCAAAATTCGGCGAAATGCGAAAATTTGAAGGAATGCACAATGAAAGGCAAAAACCTAATTTTATGCTTAATCCTATTTGAAAACAGCATCTAAAATTTACACCAGTAATTTGTTGACCCACTGTCAACCAATCTAATAATAATACACCAATTTAAGCATATTAGTCCCTAACTATAAACTCAATTCCGCAATCTAAACTAAATACAGTTTTTAAATATTTTGATCCAGAGAACCACGGACTAATAAAAACCCATAAATTAACGTAACCTACCAACATACAAAATATAAATGACCAAATTCTGTATCCACCATACATACACAATCAATCCGCTCCCACAAAACTAATATGACTTCCCAAACACAATCCTGTATTGTCACTCACATTATTAATACTTATAACGAGTTATCCTAAAACTTTGCTCCTCTAAGTCTTTATAAAGTAAAACGTAGTGGCTGCCTACCACATGGTCATTCTAAAGCCCACAAATGTGCAAAATCAAAATCCTTTTAAATCTAAACATTACACCACAATCCAGTAAAATAAAACCATGAAAACGAAACATAACACAATACAATATTAACTACATACATATTTTTCTTCAAACAAACTCAACTAACCTGATTTAGCACTAACTGCATCTGCCAAGATTCAAGTGATCTTCCCTCTCTTGTCCAGCAGGAAGTGGCAGAAGAACACCAACAGACCGGAAGTGTCTAATTACTCAGACCTACTGAAAATGACTATTTAGCGCAAACTCACTAATTTTAAGACACTCATCTAATTACTAAGTCAATAAATAAAGATGCATTATGAAAATTACCTCAGATACTGAAACAGTCTATGAAAAGAGGGGGAAACAATAAAAACATGCAAAACTACACATCAAAGATTTGTCTCCCCTGCTGTGCCTGTTGCTTGTAAACATAGCATGGGAGAAGAGAATATGAATAAAACTCATCATTTTAACTATTCTGGAAGAGTAGAGGTGGGAGTGAGAAACAAGGGAAAAAGGAATTCATTCTCTTAAGGGGTCATC
Organism: Conus betulinus; assembly: GCA_016801955.1. Taxonomy (NCBI): domain Eukaryota; kingdom Metazoa; phylum Mollusca; class Gastropoda; order Neogastropoda; family Conidae; genus Conus; species Conus betulinus. The sequence goes on from JADBJO010005872.1 coordinate 30,789, forward strand.
TCTTTTCAGGTTACATTTTCATCAAGGAGGCATCACTGCGTGTGGACAGGTCTGCATACACTATGCCACACCTGCTAAGCCCTTTGACCATAACTTGCAGAATTTACATCTGGATGAATGAGCGAAACAGAAAAAAAAAAAATCAAAAAGGTAAAGGGCCTTAGGAAAGAGTCTAAACAGATGCCTGATCTATTCATTAACTCATTATGTCAGTCAGACCTTGGAACATCTTTCTGGCATAGTCTGGAACACAGCTGCCGACTTTCTAGGGTCACATTTCAGAAACGATGGGGTATCAGGGGAAGCAGGGCTATGGAAAGGGGGTGAGTGGCAGGAGATCCAATCAGCTTCTGACTTTTTAACCCCCTTACTGCTTCACCTGACTTATGTGGGGCTTAAAAAGAAAACTAATTTTCCCTTACATGCAGCTGCAAACACTCTTAGCGGCACATCATTTGTGTTTTATTCTGCAATACTTTATCAGCTCTTTCAAAAGTGACATCCAACTCCCACATTTCTAAAGAAAGCACTAAAATTCTGGATTTGTTCACTGATTTCAGGGTTTGGAAAACAATTTCTGAAATATGGAATTTCTTGAAAAAGAAAGAATGGGGGAGGATGGCCGCTGTGCATGTGTTATTTTTAAGTGGAGGTTTTGCTTCCATTTTCAACTGCAACTATTGCAATGGTCAAGGTTTTACTGATAATCTTACTATCTAATTAGAACTTTTACTTTGAATTTACATTCTCATGTAAAAAACAACAGTAATATGATTGTAATTATATTCACCTCTCTGCTTTCAACGCCTGCATCCGGATCAGCAGAATTTCAGACTCCCTGAACATCAAACTCAGCGTTGTTACCAGAAGGATCACAAACCTGAAAAGCAAACAGAAATTCACTTCATTCATAAACATCATTGGGTTTTTTTTTGTCCCTGTTATTAAAAAAGTATGGCGTGTGTGTGTGTGTGTGTGTGTGTGTGTGTGTCTGTGTGCGTGTGTTTACATCAATAAGAACTTTGGACCCCATCAGTTTACACTTTGTGACCCAAAACAAACAGATCCGTAGGTAATGCATAACTCGCATGAACAGGTAATAAACATTCTGCACTGGCACTTGCATAGAAACGTGCATGGCAAAAGAAAGAACCGGATCACAACAGACGCAAAAAAAAAAAAAAAAAAAAAAAAATTCCAAAACTTGCAGGTGTACACAATGCAAAAGAAAATGCTTGGAAAGTCCGCATCCCGTTTCATCCTCTCAAAGTCCTCACCATTCAAAATCAACTTTGGTCCTGTACCTAGGCCACCAGCTAAAACTGACCATAAATGAATAACTATGTAGGAGTAAGCCTCCATCTTTGAAGAAGAGCCGCGGGACACAAAATGCCAGCCCTGCCAATAGAGGTATGTATGCCAATAAACCCTCTCTCTCTCACTCCTGGTATTTTTGATCAGGGTCTTCTGTTGTTGAAGGATAACTGGTCTCTCTGGCTGGTCACCTGTTGCTCTCACTTTGGCAAGCTGATCTGCGAACTCAGTACCCATTACAGCACAAATGGGATGGAACCCAGGGCAACACCATCCGTTTGTCGGCACAGGTCCGATGCAGCTTGCCCCTCAGCTTTTCCATATTGTCCCAAGACCAGGGTCTCCAGGACTGCTAGGGTGTTGGTGAAGATGACCACTTGTCCGCAGTCAGTCTTGGA
>JADBJO010005872.1:35000-42500 GCA_016801955.1 Conus betulinus
CTTGAACTCTTTACACTCTACAGGGTATGGCCGCATCCTATTACATATACTACATCATTTTTATTACATAGTTTGTTAACATTAAATACAGAAAAGACCGTGACATCTCAACATTAGTTAAAATAGCACATTGAATATCGAGAAACAATGCAGGTTTTTAAATCCCTTCCCTCCCCCACTCCCCCCCAAAAGAATTAAAAAAAAATAATAATCACCTAGATCTCTTCCAGTTTGTGTTTTGATATCAAACAAATGACTACCGCAGAATTATTGCCCTTTGATATTCCTGTACCCCTGAGCTTGCAAAATTTTTCTTGATCCCCTCTGCTGTGAGAACAGCTAACAGACAATGAAAAACAAGATGCAAAGCATATAAATGTACTGCCCTGTTATCTTGAATACAAGTACTTTCTGAGATATTCTATAGAGAAGAAAAAACCATTTTGGACTGTTATAGCTGTTAATAATGGGCTATTCTGGTGAAATAAAACATCGGGCATCATCTGTCACCCATAATGAACATACATACAAATTTTCAGAAAGATCAGCCCTGAAGTTTTGTCTGGAGTGAGTGGAACACATTTTGACCACGGACAGACACACAGATTGACACACAGACAGACAGACAGCATTTCTTCATTCCCATTGTAAAGTATTTCCTGTTCTATAAGAACTGGGAGTACAAAAATGATTAAATACAATGTGTGCTTAATGTGTTTTGTTTTGTTGTATTCATTCTAGAATTGCATTTCCAACGTTCACATTGGTAAACCGCAAAACATAACTGATAAGAATTAATGGACTAGAGGGATCAAAATACAAGTGTTACTAAATTCTGGAATGTATCACAAAACAAAGAAAAATGTAAAGAAAAATATGATGGCATAAATGGAGAATAGCTGCTGATACAGTATTGTTGTACCTGTCAACGCCATAGTCAGCACTGGTCATGAATTATACACAAAAATACCAAATTTTCTGAATATTCATGTGTAGTAAGATGCTAGTTCTAAGCAAAGCGAATGGGTATGAGAGAAGATTAAAGGAACCTTCATCGCCTCTATAAAAAAAAGAGAAAAAAGGAAGAATACAACATAGCAAACAAACAAAAAACAAAGAGAAAAAAAGGAAGAATACAACAAAGCAAACAAACAAAACATAAACAAATGACAACAAAATTAAATTCAACGAAAATAAGAAGCCAAAAGAAATGTCAAAACCACCAGCAATAAAAATTCAGGTTACAGCAAGTAATTGCTAAGTAAAACTGCAACATTAATACACACTCAAGAAAAGAAATGAAATAAAAAAGGCTAACAAACAAGTGAATACTAATGAAAAACAAGTAAATATAGAAAGTGTCCCAAAAAGAATTATTCACTGTTTTTGCCCAGCTGAAATCAAAACTGAAAACAATAGTTTGTTAAGCAAAAGCATTGTAAATGTTTGTCAAACTAATAGTGGAACAAATGGTTATTAACATTCAGAAATGTTTGGGAAGTGGGGAGACAAACAAACTTCGTTTTCTTCCATAAATCATCATCATCACCACACACACACACACACACACACACACACACACACACATACACACCCCACTGTGTCAGATTCTGAAGCGTTTCATGCCCTGCACTCATGATGACCTCCACTCTGCCCTCCACATCAAGGTTGGTGGTGAGTTCCTGACTAGGCTGTCGATATCGACAAGTTCATAGGGACTGTCGCTGATTGACTCCAGAAAGGATTGTGCAACTAACACTAGCTCCACAATTAAGCAAATATTATCAGATACTCTTGATTTTCTGGATCAAAGACTCTTTGTATGCCTTTAGGAAGGAAAAAAACAAACACCACCAGAAGCATCACCACCCTTCCTTTCAGCTGTTCATGAGTGTGTTCGTTCCCTTGGCACAAGGTTCTCCAAATACTATCATCACTTTGCAACTATACATGATAATAATACACCCCTGTCACAGAATCACTTTGCTGAGTACACAGAGATATCACAGGAGATTGGGAGAGTGACAGAGAGAGGACAAGGGACCCAGAGAAAAGGGTTATGCTGGAGGGAAAGAGACCCAGACAGAGACAAAGACTGACAAAGGAAGGGAGGTAAAGACTGATGGAAAGAGAAACAGAGTGAACAATGAGTTGGAAGGCATTCAGCATCTATCAGATCAGCTCAGCCGGCAGGACACGGCAGGACACAAAATGTGTAGGAGTGTCTAAGTCAACAGGCAGCAGCTAGGCACAGGAAAACGGTAAAATCCTATTTTAGTCAACTAAATTACTGGATCTGCTTATGACGGCTATTCTCATGCAGGCCGCAGTCCCAGTTTAAACAAATGACACACATTTCCTTTCTAACAAGTATCAGTCAATTTATTTATTCTGTTGATATCTACTCACATCTTATCTGATGTAAAGAATCTATGTGGATCTCCCTGATCAGCAGAACCAGTGAATCAGTCTTTTGCAACATCGGACAGTTGACGACACAAGACTATACCAGCTGACACATCAGTAAAATGCTGCACTGACTTCTAACTCTGTACATGAACTTGTACAAGAGCCAATGAAGAAATATAAAAATAGCATAGACATAGAGACTAAGGTTCCAAACCAACTGGAAATGTTTACCATGAAAACAGATTTCTCTGTATGAAATTCTGACTGCTCTCCCTTAGAGCAGCAAGTTGCCCTAAAAAGGGAACCATTTGTTTTCCTGTGTTTATGTTTCTTTGTCCATTACAGCAGACTTTGCTTCACAGATGACTGTCATACTGAACTCTTCGCACATCTGCACACATGACTTCATGTATTGCCCCATCAAAAGACTTCAGCTCAGGATTTGCATTAAAAATGTGTCACAGAGTTTGGTGCACTAAAATAGGACTTTACCAAAGAAAATGAAATAACAATGATTTTTTTTAAAAATCTATAATCATCCAAGGCAATTAATACAGAAAGGTAAAAGCTAAAGAAAGAGGGGAAAAAGTACAACAAAACTGAAATCATACAGATGTGCTCACCTGGATGAGTCAAGTCTGAGGGTATGGCAGGATACATAAAACAATGCAATCATTCATCATGACACACATGAAGTAAGCAATCTTCATCCACGCTAAATGCTATCCTCATTACATTCTTGTCTCAAGATATTTCTTTTTGAATTTAGAGTGGTCTTCCCTTGGAGGACTCTGTGTGTATTTTTTGTGTGTTTTTCTACATATACTAAGTGTATGCTGGACACAGATCTCTCCAATCTTTCTTATGCTACTTCAAATCATCTCAGCCCAAATCTTTGCGTCTTGGTCAGTGTTAACAAACTGTGACTTCAGAATGTATTCATGCAGAGCCAGTGAGTGCAGCTCACAGCAGACATGAACTGGTAATTCCCCAGTACACTGTCGGCAATCTGCACAAGGGTCAGATCAGTTTGCGTAGAAGTGAAACAGGCACAGGAAGCAACAACATTTTTGAAGATAACAACAAATAAGCGGGTGAAAGTCTACAGCAAAAAAAAAAAAAAAAAAAAAAGAAAAAAAAAAAGAAAGGAAAGAAAAGAAAAAGAAATGGCTCTCAAGTCCCAGCGGGATGGGGCTGCACGCAGCTACCAGACACCTGGTTTGGGCAGAAAGGACCTATCATCCCATCGTAGACCAGTTACCCACCCTGCATACCTGATGGGATTCTAATTCTATCCATCAATGCTATGACTTATTTTGTCCCTTGAAGGTGCTTTTGAATTTTTTGAATTTCTCCCTCTGTAATATAATAGGGCTGTTGGGGCAGGGGGGGGGGGGGGGGTGTAATACAGAATGTGTGTAGCTCCCCTCAAACCTCACTTTACCTCCATCTGCCGACCTACCCTTCAGCAAGATCGGAATGGCTGGTAATATCCTATCTTTTAACGAAGAGGTTGTATACACTGTGAAGTTCTGGCTTTGGTGCAAACAAACAGAGACAGCACAGAAACAACCCAGAAACACAAACAAACAAACGTACACTCCAAAATCCACAGGTGAATCATACATGTGACATACTGCAAAGATGGCAATCCATACTGTCCTCTTACACAATGGAAAGATGTTCTGGCGGCATGATGATAATGCAGCTTGTGTGAGAATTCTACTCCTCCAGAGATAAAACTGCAGTGTGTGTAAACATTCTGCAGCTTGTATAACAAAAAGCAGCTTAAGTGAAATCACTGAAGCTTGCTCGATAAAATGAGTGCTCAAATGATGATACAACTATCACATAACTGAACATTATAAATAAAAAAAATAATAAAGAAACCAGCTGCTTATGTGATAAAAATGCACGACTGATCACGAAAGATGTTCCAAAAGATTAACTCCATGCAGTTCTTTCCCTTGATTTTCAATCACTGGTAATCAAAGCTTTTTTGCCAAAATTATAACATTGAAAAACATTGTTGTTGTTATTACTGGAATATTTTGCTAAAAAAAAAATCTAGACAAATGCATTTACCAAGAAAAAATATTTATAGCTTAATATTTTGAGGTCACGCACACACACAGAGAGAAACACACACAGACACAGACACACACACACACACACACACAGACACACACACACCACACACACACACTCCTCTCATTCTATGTCTTCCACATAGTGACCAAACACTGGTCAATGAGGATTAAATGTATTGTTTGACCGAAGCTGGCGTATGCCTACAAACAAACAGCAAACATTTCTCTCTCTACTTTTTTTTTCCCAATAAAAGCTAGCTAATCTGTATCACCTACCTTTGATTTTTGTTGTTCAGCAGCACTGTCTCGGCATCTAGCGGATCCTCCCCTGGTTCCAAGGCCAGGGTAGCTCTCTGTCACAAAAAGGCTGTGGCAATCTTTCAGGGAGGAGGAGTGAGGGGGCAAAGAGAGAGAGAGAGAGAAAAGAGAGAGAGAGAGAGAGAGAGGAGAGAGAGAGAGAGAGAGAGAGAGAGAGAGAGAGAGAGAAGAGAGAGAGAGAAAGAGAGAAGGAGGGAGAGGATAGAGAGGGGGGGGGGGAGAGAGAGAGAGAGAGAGAGAGAGAGAGAGAGAGAGAGAGAGAGAGAGAGAGAGAGAGAGAGAGAGAGAGAGAGAGAGAGAGAGAAAGGGAGAGACAGAGAGAGAGAGAGAGAGAGAGGGGAGGAGAGAAAAGAGAGAGAGAGAGAGAGAGAGAGAGAAGAGAGAGAGAGAGAGAGAGAGAGGAGAAGACGAGAGAGAGGAGAGAGAGAGAGAGAGAGAGAGAGAGAGAGAGAGGGGTTGCCTAAAGAGAATGCAGCATGCCAGAATGACAGAAACAATCCACAATACAATGCCCATCTTCTGACTCTGATAGCACTCCTCGAACATGAAAGAATAGGTGAACACTGTACACTGATAAGCAAAACAGACAGACAATTACTAATGCATAAATGGATTTTTTTTTAAAGGAGTGGGGTGATGGGGGTGGGGGGAAAAAAAACCCCCACAAATACCCTCCAGGAGAGACCAAGAAAGAGGGTCATGGGTGGAGGGAATGTAAGAAAAAGAAAATTACGTTAGGATGGGGGAGTGGTAAAAAGAGATGGTGGGGGGGTATGGTGGGGTGAAGTAGGGAAGGGAGGGGGGGGCGGGGGAAGGGGAGGAGCAGGGGGCAGAGTTTAAGGAGATTACTGTGGGGGAGGGGGGGGGGGGAAGAAAGGGGGAGTTCAGGAGGGCCACTTGGGGTGCACGGTTGTACATACAGGAATTATGCATCACTGACATTGCTGTACACACTTATGCACATGGTGACCAACATCAGGGAAAAAAGGAAAGGTGGGTAAGAAAGAAAGACAGACAGACAGACTGAGAGACAGACAGACAGACAGACAGACAGACAGACAACAGATGGATGGATGGACAGACAGAGACAGACAGAGACCAAGAGAGAGACTTACGCATGTGGCAACAACAGTTAGAAAAACAGGAGAGACAGAGGAAGGCTCACCAGGTACAGGACTGTTCATATGATTAACCATATATTTCTCCCCTACCAACATATACATACACTCTGAAAGACACTGGCGACATGCACACTATGCAATAATTATATTTCAAACACTTATACACACTTTTGCAAGTACTGACAAGCACATGTACCTTCACATCAAACTTTTATATACAGTCAGCTCCTCCCCTCTGTCTATCCCTTCCCTTCTCTCCCCCCCCCCCCCCCCCCCCATCTTTTCCCACCATCCAATATCACTTTTAGTGAACAGACATTAAACACAACAACAACAACAACAAAAACACGCACGCACGCACACACGCACGCACGCACACACACACACACACAGGGAAAAGATGAGAGATGTCAGCACTGAAAAATGAGGTAACTGCTCCTGGCTCCACAGAGCATGATCATAGGGGAGGAAGAGCTCAGACACACACACACACAACACCACACACACACATACACACACACACACACACACACACACACATACACACACACATACACTCTCACACACACACACACCACACACACACACACAAACAAACACACACACACACACATACACACACACACACACACACACACACACACACACACACACAGAAACGAAGAGAGATGTCAGCACTAACAATGAGGTAATTGCTCCAGGCTCCACGGATGAGCATGATCATAGGGGAGGAGGAGCTGAGCAGGTAGATGTGAAGCACTGTCTGTCGCTGGTCACCGCCGCCACCCCCGCTGCATCCATGGTCAGGGCGTGAAGGCCATTGATGGACCCGCTCAGCTCCGAGGGAATGAAGCTGATGCAGCAGCATGGAAACAATGGCAATCACAATCAGATGATAAAGAAACAGTAAATCATTCAATAATCCAGCCATAATTTGTTTCTTCTGTTTATGCAATTTGTTAAGGGATATCAACACCTTGAGGCCACAAAAAAAAGAAAGAAAAGGAAAAGAACAAAGAATGAAGAAAAATCCTGAGAAGAACAAGAAAAAACAAAGAAACACAAAAACAAAAAAAAGTCCAGATCTGAGGGAAAGTTGAAAAAATTAATGGTCTGAGGAAAAAAATATAAGGAATATAACGTCTTCATAAAAGAACTGATATTGTTTTGAACAAAAAAAAAAACTACAATCTTGAAAAAAAAAAAAAATGTGATGATGTGTGATGCTGACATACACTGGCAGATAAACTGATGGAGTCAGAGTGTGAGGAGGTCAGTGGGGTATGTAAAACGTCCATACAAAAATAACATTTTGGGGAAACAGAAGTGGAACTGACTGAGTGTGGTTGGGTGGGGTGGGCAGAGAACATAGTTTACATCCATTTTACCCCTATAATAATGCTTATTTTTCTTTTTTACTTCATTGATGCTGATCATGTACATGTACGGTGTCCTGGGTGATACAAATAACAGACTTTTGTAACCTTTATCAACAAAAGCATTTATGATCATATAGAGTCATCACTCTTTGACAGATTCATCAATCAAGGTCTACGAATGCA
>JADBJO010005872.1:47500-50000 GCA_016801955.1 Conus betulinus
ACACACACACACACACACACACACACACACACACACTCACACACACACACACAACACACACACACACACACACACACACACACACACACACACACACACACACACTTACACACACACTTATGTGTGTGCATACACACACACACACACACACACACACACACACACACACACACACACACACACACACACACACACACACACACATCTAAATCTCTGTATCTTTAAAAAAAAAACATTCATGTTTTTTTTTTTTTCAAGAAAAACGACGGGCAAATAGTCCGTCAAAAGAATGGAACCACCAAATATCAGAACAGATGCAATGTGTTTCAACCCTGAGGGCTTCTTCAGGTAGACAAACAAAGGTGAGCATACAAGTGTCCCACTTTTATTTTCTGCTTCTCCCCTGCTAGTTATAGTACACTTTTGACCTTGATTTGAAAAAAAAAAAAACAATGGAAGATATCCACGAGGTATACAAGTTACTGTTGTTGCTATTATTGATACACATAAAAATATTACCACTGCTGACTGTAACATGTCACCGAAAACAAAATATCAATGTCTGAGGGGGGAGGGGAGGGAGGGGAGGGCGGAGTGAAGGGAAGGGGAAGGCTGGGGAATTTGGGGTGAACAGGTAACTTGCCTATCTGTACACATGTGAATGCATCCATGTATGCTTTCATCTTTCCGTTGTTTTCATGTCTTTCCACATAACAGTTCAAGAGACGGTTCTCGGAAATTTGTTAGGAATTACTGCGCTCTTAAGCAAGTGTATATAAAAACTGTGTCCATGAATATGTACACAGAGTGTGTCTTGTTTTTAGCTTTGGGGACAGTGCATGGATGCCCATACTAGTACCCCATATCACAAAAATTCATTCCAGTGCCTGCAGAGGCATGAACTGAGTGGGGTTTATCCGTGTGATCTGACACTGGTACTGTTTTACAGACTGCTAGTAGCGCAGGGCTGGAAATCGGCAATACTGAGGGTGTTCAGTCTGTGAGTAAAAACCAACAACGGGCATGGAACTTCTACTGCTGAGCTGGCGGAGGGGGCTCCTGTTCAGCGCAAATCATAGTCATGTGTGTGTGCAAAGACACAGAGCAGGGATATCTGTGTGAACTCACGCTGACAGTGCTTCCAAGACTGCTGACAGCCCAGGTGTGGGAAAGAACAAGATTGTGGATGTTCATTATCAGGAAATAATCAGCGAACTTTAAAACTGCACTCTTGGGTAAAATTTGAAAAAAAAAATAAAAAAAACAAAATAACAAAATATGTGGACTGTCTTCTACCTTCCACACACCACACACACACACACACACACACACACACACACACACACACACACACACACACACACACACACACACACGCATGCTTTCAAGCACAATGTCAAATGACACAAGCATTGTTTGTTTTTTTTTTCATACTGTCAACAGACATTTCACGGTGTTTGCATCCCACTGAATACTCCTTCCCTCCACTCATCAGTTTGGTGAATTTGGTGAAAAGCCCTCCACCTCTCACTCCCCTCCCTTTACATACAACCTGCTTCACTTGTCTTGCCCCTTCCTGCCTCATCGTAACAAAAAAATGTTCAACACGAAACAAAAGAAGATTTGTTGAGAAAAGAACAACAACAACAAAACATGCAACACTTAATTAAACAGGTCCGAAGGGAGAGTGACTGCAGCCACCACAGTTGAGAAATGAAGCAAAGAAAACACACACACACACACACACACACACACACACACACACACACACAGCCCGACCGATTAAAAACTGAGTAGAAAATGTAAACATGGTGACATGCTCCCATCCCGTGGTGTACAATCAGTACTACAAAAACAATGCAAGACACCCAAGTTGTAAATTAAAACAAGAAAAAGAACTCTTGGTCCTAAAGTAAGACAGTTACCTGCCCTAGCTCAAAACGAATGCTGTTTATGGCTTCAATTCATCTAGCACAGATGCAAATGCAAAGCACACACATCAAACAACACATCATTCATATGATTGCCTTTTATAGACACACAAGTGCAGTGAAAAATAAAATCAATCACGGCCTACTTGATTGACATTGACTATTATGTTCTTTTGGTGTACGTTTCAAACCTGAGCTCCTAAATGGGCAAATGGTTGTTGTACTGTTGTCATTAGTACATGAGTCTCATCTTCATACCTTGGCATGTAGGTTTTTCAGTGTGTTTTATAATGCTCATACTTGTTCTACTACATAATTAGTTTTATTTTGTGCTGCAATATGTCAGGAACGACTTTTGTTTCAAATCATCAGAGTGTGATTGTAATTTGCTGCTAGCGGTTTATGTTGTGTGCGTTGCTTTGTTGTTGGTGTGGTCGTTGTTGTTATGACGGCTGTCATTTCTGTCTGTCTTATTGTTCAGATGGCAGTATTCAAGCATAACAACAACAAAATCTGTTGTACCTGTCAAAGAGAGTTGACAAGACGCTCAATGCATGTATGTAGATTGA
>JADBJO010005872.1:52500-62500 GCA_016801955.1 Conus betulinus
CGGTGGAGAACGCCGACGCACGATCGGGTCCAATATCCAGTGCGCGTCATGTGGCGGGGTCGCCACACAAGTCTTCATTCATCAATAGTTCGCTGACTATTATCCAGTAGTTATGCACGGAGGGGGGGGGGGGGGGGGGGGGGGGGGGGGGGAGGGGGGGGGGGGGGGGGGGGGAGGGCTTGGAGGGATAAATGAATGGGGTATGAATTGGTGTGTGGGAGAGCGAGCTTGAGCGAAGAATGAAGGAAGGTGGGGTGGGGAATTGCAGGAGGTAACAGAGAAAGATCGCCAGAAAGAGGGAAAGGGGAGTTTGGGGGTGAGAGAGGGGGGGTGACTAGTTATCATCTTCAAGTCTACTCTTAACTATCCTGCAGTGTGCTGCTAGGAAACCACATTTCCATTTCCATCAAGCGCAAAGAAAGACCCGAAACGGCGAAAGTGTAAGAAAATAAAAACCACCAATCGTAAAACAACGAAAGTAACAGAATTAAAAGGCTGATTTTAATGATAATAATCAAGCTGAGAGAAGAAGAAGAAGAAGAAGAAGAAGAAGAAGAAAGAAGAAGAAGAGGAGGAGGAGGAGGAAGAAGAAGAAGAAGAAGAGAGAGGGAAGAAGAGGAGGAAGAGAAGGCCTCGAGGAGGAGGAGGAGGAGGAGAAGAAGAAGAAGAAGAAGAAGAAGAAGAAGAAGAAGAAGAAGAGACCATCAACTACAACAACAAAAAAACACAACGAGGACGACTACGACAAGGACGACGACGAAACAACAAGAACAACAGCAAAACCAAGCAGTGGCGGATCAAATCAGAGAAGAGGAGGGACGTGCTGTCAAAAACGGAAACCTGGGTGGACGGTCCGTCAGGTCAAACAGGCACAGGCTAAGGCAAAGCCGGCCCCTCCTCCAGCGGGCATGTTCACATATATAATGCTTGCTTGCTTGTTTTCTCTCTCTCTCTCTCTCTCTCTCTCTCTCTCTCTCTCTCTCTCTCTCTCTCTCACAACACACACACACACACACACACACACACACATAATGCAACTGTAAGCAAATATACGCTACTTTCCTTGAAAAAATAGCCCACCACACCACACAACATACAGACAGACACAGACACAGACAGACCAGACACACACACACACATACACAGAGACAGGACACACACACAGAGACACACACACACGCTGCGGGAGTGCGAGCAAGCAAATATAGCCACCCAATCACTCCTAACGACCGCACCTCTGCCACATCCTCTCTATTCCGGCTTCCTACCCCCCGGCCACTACACACACACCCCCCCCCCCCCCCCCCCCCCCCCTTGCTCTTCCACTTGAACGCGCGCGTGCGTGCCACACACACACACTGAGAGAGAGAGAGAGAGAGAGAGAGAGAGAGAGAGAGAGAGAGAGAGAGAGTAGTCCACTGCGCAAAAGGCGAGGCGAAGACAAAACCCAGCGGGACGTTCAATGGGCGACAAATTCAAAACCGCAAGCCAGCACGCGAACGTTCCCTCAAGGCGTTCGCAACCACTGTCAATATTTACCCCCCTCAGTGCCAGACCTTGCCACAATGGCGGTTCCAGCAGGACAGACCGACTTTCCTGCCATGAGGACTGAATGAATGAGGCCTGGCCCCTCCCTTTAAAGACTGTCGGTCAGCTCTGGGTTCCAAAATAAATCCAATCACCAGGTACAGTCGTGTGTGTATGTGTGTGTGTGTGTGTGGGGGGGGGGGGGGGGGGGGGCAGGAGTGAAGGGACAAAGTATTGTATAACAGAGAGAGAGAGAGAGAGAGAGAGAGAGAGAGAGAGAGAGAGAGAGAATCAAAAGATTATTGTTATCGTCGCTGATAAGCTGGCACTAGAGAGAGAGAGAGAGAGAGAGAGAGAGAGAGAGAGAGAGAGAGTCAGACAAACAGACTGAGACAGAGAGAGAGACTGACAGACAGACAGACAGAGACAGACAGACAGACAGACAGAAAGAAACAGACATTGAGAAAGAGGTTCAATTCTGTCATAAGAATATCCTGTGATAGAAACAGGCCTCATTCTCATCTCATTTACACAAAACATGCGCGGAATGAAGAACAAATGCACAGGACGATAATCTGTCCCTGTATATCTACAATATGTAACTCTGTCGTGCACGGTTTAGGGCGATTTAGAGAGTGTTTCTTTTCATGAAACTTGTTCGTATGTTCAAGAATCGGACACAAATATTTTACTAACATATCTTAGAAATGTATATCAGCATTACAGATCTGAAGTAACATATTTTCATGGAATATCAAAAAAAAAAAAAAAAAAAAAAAGCACCTCCCCAAAAGATAAACACCTTGACATTTTGCATTTTCCGATCATATGTCCTGTTTAAAAGAGAAAAAAAAAGGGAGGGGGTGGGTGATGCGTGTAACTCAGTCCGTATACACTACTAGCTCTCCTGCTGGGTAACATTAATCGCATTTTCAAACATAAAGTGACTTGCTCACACATGTTTAAATTATAAAAACAACTACATATATACACCCCCCACCCCCTCCGCCGCTTCCACACCCTCTATTTTCCCCTTACACTTTGGTATCGATCCGGATCAAAGGGCAGAAGCAGGATCCGTTCGGCCGTGGTGACAAATGTCTGCGCTCTCTCAGATGCCTTTCTACAATCTGATATGTTTCAAACGAATTCTCTAGTTCAAACCGCATGAAGCACGGCCAGTCACCTACCTCCTCAAATTGGGCGCAACACGCACGCACACACGCAAGCACACACGCACACGCACGCACGCACACACACACACACACACACACACACACACACACACACACACACACATCCATCCATTCTGCGCCCAATCTGAGGAGATACTAACGTAACTCGTCTGTTCGTGCTTCGAGTTCATCGTCTCGCAAACTGTTTGTCTTGCCTGTGAAGAAGACCAAAGAGGTCAAAAAACGTGCGGTGTTCGTTTTGCACTTGGTTTACGCTTCCTTTGACGGTACAGTGATTTTTTTCTTTTCAGTTTGTTTGACTTTCCGCCGGCAGAAGTCACCTGACTCTGAAACCTGGCAAGCTGTGGTTCACTGGCGGTCAGTGACTGTGTCGGAGGCTGCCTATGGGACACTGTCTACAGACTGGAACTGATGTACTTATTTTAGCTTGATGATCTAGATGAGCAAACGGAACCAGAACTTGGAGCGGAACGGGAAAGACCTTGAAGCGGGAAGGGGAAATAGAGTTTGGAAAGGAGGGGGGAAACAGAACTTAAGCGGAAGGGGAAAGAGACTTTGAGCGGGATGGAAACAGAACTTGAAGCGGGGAGGGGTGGGGGGGGGGGGGGGGGGGCGAACGGATGAACGAACGGAGCGGGAGGGGAAATAGAAGTTGGAGCTGAACGGGAAATAGAACTTGGAGCGGGAGGGGAAACAGAACTTGGAGCATGAGGGGAACTAGAAGTTGGAGCAGGAGGGGAAACAGAACTTGAAACGGGGGGAGGGCAGAACTTTGATCGGGAGAGGAAATAAAACTTTGCGCGGGGTTGGAACAGAACATGCAGCGGGAGGGGAAATAGAACCTGGAGCAGGAAGGGAAAAAGAACTTGGAGCAGGAGGGGAAATAGAACTTGGAACAGGGAGGGAGGGCAGAACTTGGATCGGGAGAGGAAATAAAACTTTGAGCGGGGAGGGGGGGGGGGGGGGGGGGGGGGGGGGGGGGGGGGGGAAACAGAACATGGGAGCAGAAGGGGGAATAGAACTTGGCGTGGGTGGGAAGGGAAATAGAACTTGGAGTGGGAGGGGAAACAGAACTTGGAGCAGGAGGGCAAACAGAACTTGGAGCATGAGGGGAACTAGAAGTTGGAGCAGGAGAGGAAACAGAACTTGTATCAAGAGGGGAAATAGAACTTGGAGCGGGAGGAGAAACAGAAATTGGAATGGGAGGGGAAACTGAACTTGAAGCGGGGAGGGGAAATAGAACTTTGAGTGGGAGGGGAAACAGAACTTGCAGCGGGAGGGGAAATAAAACTTGGAGCAGGAGGGGAAAACAGAACTTGGAGCAGGAAGGAAAACAGAACTTGGAGCGGGAGGGGAAAAGAGAACTTGGAGTGGGAGGGCAAACAGAACCTGGAGCAGGAGGGGAATCTGGAACTTGGAGCAAGAGAGGAAACAGAACTTGGAATGGGAGGGGAAACAGAACTTGGAATCAGTGGGGAAACAGAACTTGGAATGGGAGGAGAAATAGAACTTGGAATGGGAGGGGAAATAGAAATTGGAATGGGAGGGGAAATAGAACTTGGAGCGGGAGGGGGAACAGAAATTGGAATGGGAAGGCAAACAGAACGTGGAATGGGGAGGGGAAATAGAAATTGGAACGGGAGGGGAAATAGAAATTGGAATGGGAGGGGAAATAGAACTTGGAACGGAGGGGGAAACAGAACTTGGAATGGGGGAGGGGAAACAGAACTTGGAATGGGAGGGGAAATAAAACTTGGGACGGGAGAGGGGAAACAGAAATTGGAATGGGAGGGCAAACAGAACGTGGAGCAGGAGAGGAAACAGAAATTGGAGAAGGAAGGGAAACAGAACTTGGAGCGGGAGGGGAAACAGAACTTGGAGCAGGAGGGGAAATAGAACTTGGAGCGGGAGGGGAAACAGAACTTGGAGTGGAAGAGAAACAGAACTTGGAGCGGGAAGAGAAACAGGACTTTGAGTGTGTGTGTGTGTGTGTGTGGGGGGGGGGGGGGGGGGGGGGGGGGAGGGAGGGGGGGGGCTGATATAGAACTTGGAGCAGGAGTGGAAAAAGAACTTGAAGCGGAAAGGGAAACAGAATTTGAAGTGGGAGGGGAAACAGAACTTGGAGCTGGAGGGGAGCAGAGCACGTGAAGTGATAAGAGAAAGAAAAAAAAACATGGCTGCTTTTCTTGATGAATGCCTCAATGATCAGGAACCATAAATGGTTAGTTCAGTTCAAGACGGCCGGGAAGGGGAGGGGGTGGGGGGGGGGTGGAGAGGGTGATGAGGCGCAGGTATGTGTCCTTTAAGTATACATTTTCTGTCAATTGTTTTCCATTTTCCCCCCCCGTAGTTCTTCAAAATTACTTTTCCGATCCTTTCGTCAGTTCATGCTAGGGAAGTGTAAGTCCTATGATTTATGCAACATTTACAACGGTTAAGTTGACAAGTCATTACAAATGTTGCTGTTCGATTTCATTTAGTTAGCACGTTAGTAACAGTAACAAACTTGGAAGGGGGCACTCGAGACAATACAGACCTTTGCTAATGTCGAAGGAACCCTGATCCACCCTTTGATTCCTGGATCCACACCAACATTGAATGGGTCTGTCCTTGCACAACTTCTCTTTTCCCACCAAGTTTCGTTTACAATCGGTTCGCTAGGTTTGCTTTTACAAGCAAACATACAACCAAATAAACACTTGTTCAGGGACGGGTGAAAAACGTAACCGTCTTGGATTGGCATTAGCGGTTCACTCAGGCATGAGATGTAGCTTGGACAGGATCGACATCCTCGCATTTTGCTGGTCGGTGTTCTAGCTAGCTAGCTAGATTGATAGGTATATGTGTACCAATATATAAGATAAGCTAGCTAGCTAGATAGATAGATAGGTAGATGGGGTACATACATATAAGATAAAAGAGAGCACCAGTGTCTCATCAATGATGAACTGACTATATCTCGTTTGAGCACTATCCTGGTATATTCTTAAACAGTTAATTTCTCTCTGCGTGCGTATGTGGGCAACACAAAGAAATGAACCTGATTTGAGCAATAAACTGGGGATAACCAATTCATATTCGGGTATAAGCGAACTGGAAACAGGGCGAAACGGGAATCGGGGAAGAGGCCAAAATCGGGACTAGGTCAATCGACATGGCACTGACAGCTTTTTTGTTTGCCTTGGCTGTCAATCCGTTCCATGTGCTGTGTTCTACTTCAGGCGGCGGATCGAATCTGCCCCGTCTGCCACGGTATGCACACACTCAACGTCGCACTGCACAATTTATGGAGCTCTTGACTAACACTGACTACCGTCCCCTCTCCCCCGGGAGATTATGTTTGGTTGCCGGTGTGCACTAGAGTGTTAGCAGTTTTAGAGTTGCCTTGCCACCCTGTTCACACTTCGATGAAAAGAAAACAGGGGGTTAAAGCGTGGGGGAGGAAAAGGTGCACTCTCAATAACAGCCCCCGTCACTCTGATCGATCGATAATGGCAAAGGCTGCACTGTACATTTGAGTTGACAGAGAAGGGACATGGAGAAAAAGAAAGGGGAAGGGGTAGGGGTGGGAGATCCATGGTTAAGAGAGAAAGGGTTGTCTTTGGATCCAATCTCAGGTCTGCTCATGTTGTTTTCTTGATACCCCTCCCCCTCCCCATGATAAACGTGACAGACCAAGGGTTAGGTCTCAACAATTTATTCCAAAGCTGACCTTTCGCTGTCACTTTGAAAGTGTCCCTTTCAATATTCGGAAATGTTATAGGTGTGATTTGTTAGGGCGTTTTGACAACCATAATCTGGACGTGGCCTTTGTGAGCTGTTCCGGACAGTCAGTCTGTGGCTGTAAACCACCATAAGGTGAATTTCTACCCTGTCCCTACCCTGCCACACCTCCCCTCCCTATATCACCTGTTAGCCAGTTAGTCACATCCAGTTTGATGGTTCTCACCAAAGATGATGTGGCAATTGGGTACTATTTCCTTAGGACAGTAGGGGTTGGGGAGCTCTCTCACCAACACTGGTTGCACCATCAGAACGACAAGAAGCTTAGATGGGTCTGCAAAAGAATGACTACATTTATATGTTTGGCAACAGTGGAAGTTTGATTTCGCACTTATGGCTGGCTTCGAACTCCAATGCTCAGTCAACAAAGAACGCTATAGATTTTTCTCCAATCCTATTCCTCTTGGCATAAACAATGTTGATTGTTCTCCTCCCCTCCCCCCCCCCCCTCCCCCCCCCCCCCCACTCCCCACCCCCCCTCTTTTCATAAACATGTTTGCTGTTTCATAATTTCCAATACAGAGTTAACAACAAATAGTAAAAAGTATGATCTTTTGGAAGTGTGGTCTGGCAGGATGCTACTCAAACGACCAGACCAACAACACAAGGACCCGGCCAACCAGGAACAAAGAGAGGGGTTGTTGGTTTGTTTTTTAATGTAAAGATAATACAGTACTCTGTTTTTACTTAGTCACTAGCACCCAGTGAAGAGAATCTGTAACAGCAACTGGAACAATAAAGAAGAACTTATGCACAGGTTGCTTCTGCTTCTTTGTATCTCCTGCTAAAAACATTTTTTTTTACAGATAACCAGTATGATTTGCCACGTCTTCCAGCAAACCGCTTTCATTGTTTTATTTTACTTTTTTTTTTCTAAGATAAAAGAGTAACTGGTGTCTATCAAGTACAAAGACGAACTGGGCTCTCTCTCGATCAGGCACTAATCATTATTTTTTTCTTAAACAGTTTATTTCTCTCCATGGGCATGTGTGTGGGCAACACAAAGAAATGAACTTGATGTAGAAACAAACCAACGGAAAAATGCTCTATCAAGAGATCATCGGTGAACTGGAATCACTGACTTTGGTTTCAGTGGAAACAGCCGATTCAGGATTTGCTGGGAACAGGTCAAAGTCGGGAACAGGCCGATCAGAATGGGGCGGACAATTTTTGTTTGCCCTGGCTGTCAATAAGTTCCAAGCGCTGTATTATGCATTCGGTGACGGATCAAATCCGTGACTGCCACAGCAAGCACACGCTTGACGTTGCCGTCGTACTGCAGAAATTGTGAAGCTCTCGACAAACACGGATTACGGTCCCTGCTTAGCTTACAGTTCCAACGCCACCTTTGTTCGCACTTGGTTGTGAAAAGAAGGAAGGGTTAAAGAGGAGGGGGGGGGGGGGGGGGTGTGAAGAAGAAGGTGCACTTTCAAGAACAGCTCCCGTCACACTGGATCGATAATGGCGAAAGTTATACCATACACTTGAGTTGACAGAGAGGGGAGACGGAGAGGGGTAAGGAGTGGGGTAAGGAGTGTGGGTGTGTGGGGGGGGGGGGGGGGGGGGGTGTTAGGAGAGGGGACTTCGTGGATAAGACAGAAGGGTCTGTCCTTTCATCCAGTCATAGACGGGCTCACGTTGTTTTCTTGATACCCCCACTCTCTTCCAACCACGTTCCCCTTGACAGGCACGACAGAGGAAGGGGAGGTTTGATTAATAGATAATTAATTCCAAAGCTGACCTTTCACTGTCACTTCAAAAGTGCCCCTTTCAATATTGGGAAATGTTATAGGTGCGGTTCATATGGATTTTTTTTTCTTTCTTTTTTTTTTTCTTTTCTTTTTTTTCCTTTTTTTTTTTTTTTTTTTTTTCTGACACTCGTCTATCTGGAGGTGACGTTTACGTCTTTATGAGCAAGTCCAGAGTGACTGGCTTGTAAGCTGCCATAAGTTCAATTTCTGCCCTGTCCTTCCTCTTCCACCACGCCCCCCCCCCCCCCCCCCCCCCCCCCCCCCCCCCCCCCCTTCCAATTTCCTCCGTTGGACATTCAGTGACAACCACACTGACTGTCCACACTAATTGAAGATGATGTGGCAGTCAGGGACAACCACCCCAGGACAGTAGGGTTGGGCAGGTCCCTCACACAACACTGGTCGCACCATCAGAACAACAAGCTTCACACACACACACACACACACACACACACACACACACACACACACACACACACACACACACACAAGATCTTACGGCCCTCTCCAATCACATTTTTTTTTTTTCGCTTTCTTTAACATCCAAATATTCTTTGTTACTCACCTTTTTTGTTTATATAAATCGTTCGATTTTACCAGCAGAGAGTGCCACGATGAAAACTTTATAAAAGAAAATGAACGCAAGAACCGGTCATCTGAGGTGGTGGTGGTGGTGGTGTGGGGGTGTGTGTGTGTGTCCGTGTCATACTTCAAATACCTATTTTACCCCCCTCGACTTCAAAGTCAATAGATCCCCCCCCCCCCCCCCCCCCCCCCCCCCCCCCCCCCAGCCACCCACCCCCCCTCAGCCAGCCTCGGTATTTGACAGAAAAACTCGCACCTTTTAGGGTTTGGGATAGCTTTGAGCATTGCGACAGGCGATAATTATTATTAAACTAGGTCATGTAGGGTCAGTCACGTGTAAATATATGTCAGAGCTAATCTCTCTGAATGCAATAACTCTCTCTCTCTCTCTCTCTCTCTCTCTCACAACCCCCCCCCCCCCCCCCCCTCCAACACAGACACACACACGACGCACGCACACACACATGCACATAAATACACACACACACACCACACACACACACACACACACACACACACACACACACACACGCACGCGCGCGCGCGCACTCTCTCTCTCTCTCTCTCTCTCTCTCTCTCTCACACACACACACACACACACACACACACACACACACACACATACACATCGCACACGCTAAGTCGTCTACGGAGGGGGAGGGGGAGGGGTGCTAAGTGTTTTGAACCGGTGCCAATGAGGTCGCACCAAAAGACGACAGCGCAACAGACTTTTGAGCCACTCTCCCTTTCCAACCCACAAGCTCTGCGAGGTAAGAAGACATGCTGTCTTCAACGTGCCATCTCCACCCTCCTCCTCCTCCTAGCCCCCCCCCCTTTGCCTTGCCCTACCTACTTACCCTGCCCCCTCCACTCCCTCTATCTCGCCTGCCCATCATTTTATTCTCAAAGCAGCCAACATGTTGTTGTTTTTGTTGCTGTTGATACTGTTTGTTTAAATCTCCACTCAGGGGTATATCATGTTTTCGCTGGATTGTACAGATCTTTGGCGTGTTGCCAGAGAACGTCTTACCCTTTATTCCACGGGTAGTTTGTTTGCTTTCAAGGCCCTGACGTGCTCGTGTTGTTTTCGTCTCTGTTTTCATGGGGGTGAGATAGGCTTGACTTGAAGACATTGTTCCTGTCTGGAGCCAGCTGTAA
>JADBJO010005872.1:70000-80000 GCA_016801955.1 Conus betulinus
CAGAATGTACTTTCAAAAGACTTGGGTCATATTGACCTACAATGTATCTCCGAAAGGAAAGTGGGTCGTATGGACCCCCAATGTGTCTCCAAAAGACTAGGCTCCTATTGACCAACAATGTGTCCCCGAAAAGGACTTGGACTATATGGACCCAGACGAATTTGTCCTCATAACGCGGTCACAGGAGGGGAACTGGATCATGCAGACCCACAATGTGTCTCCAAAAAGGACCTGGGGCATGTGGTCCCCTCATACAGCTCTGAGAAGGCTCTGGGTCATGGGGGGTCAATAATCTGCCCACCGAAAGGACGTGGAAAATGCCGAAGCATGATTCGTCCCTAAAACAGACCTGGGTTATGCGGATCCCTCACGTAGGTAGGGAATGGACCTGGTCCATGTAGACCCGTAATGCGTTGTGGGACGGGACGAGGGTCGCGCAAACATGCTGTGGGCCCTGGAGGAAAAGTGCATGGATTACGCGGACCCTTAACGTGACCCTCTGTGGGGCATGAGAGGGCACTGCACAGTCTACTAATCACCGAACCAACACTGTCCCACACAGACCCCCCACCCCCACCCCATCCCCAACCGCTTCAGCCCTGACGGGACCTCAGACCAGCTCTGGACTACACCCTACTCCCTTCATCGGGAACCCACACAGCTTGACCCCCACCCCACCCCCACCCCCACCCCACTTGTGAACAGCTCCAAATCACGCTGCCTCTGAGAGCCTCGATCGTGGGCACGCCTCTTGTGACATTGACTTGGCCACTCACGAGCGGGCGGCTATTGCTATAGATCGTCTACCTCGCTGTTCAACGATCTCTATCTTTATGCCGTTGCAAGACCGGGCGGATGACAAGCCTCGGAGCA
Organism: Conus betulinus; assembly: GCA_016801955.1. NCBI lineage: Eukaryota > Metazoa > Mollusca > Gastropoda > Neogastropoda > Conidae > Conus > Conus betulinus. The sequence goes on from JADBJO010005872.1 coordinate 70,874, forward strand.
TGTGTAATGGACCTGTGTCCGTTTAAGTGTCCATTCTCTCTCTACTGAAAAGAGGAGAGATCAATTCTATTTCGATTTACGTCCATGCCCCTCCCCCCCCCCCCCCCCCCCCCCTTTCCCCACCTCCCAGGAAAGCTGTGCAAAGTTGCAGTATGATGACAGTGGGAATTTTGATCTTGTAAAGGAATTCAAAAGCGTAACGCATGATAGTTTTCTCTTATTTGCTTGAAAGACTAAATGCTCTTCTCTCTCTCTCATTCAACTTTTGTCAGCTCTCAACAAGACCTGATTTCCTGCATTTGTGTGTTTGATTGTTTGTTTGCATTAAGCAAGCTGTTCAGTTAACAACTGAACATTTAAGAAATGGGTGGAACACGCGCGCGCGCGCACACTCACACACACACACACACACACACACACACACACACACACACACACACACACACACACACACACACTTTGTGCACGCTTTCTTTCTTTCTTTTTAAATAATGGCATGAAACGCGATGCTGTACTTTAGTTCCTGTTTGTACAAACAACACCCTCCCATCTCTCCTCCCCCCTCGATGTCCTTCCACCATAACCACCATCCATACGTCAGCGGTAACCACTTCTCTCTCTCTCTCTCTCTCTCTCTTGCACGCACATACACTCACACAAAAATAGATGATTTCATTCTGTTACGTATTAGGAATGTTGTATGATGCATCTATGGGAACTCCCTTACGTATAGGGCTTTGGCCTTAAACTGAATAAAAGATCCGTATTCTCTCTCTCTCTCTCTCTCTTCTCTCTCTCTCTCTCTCTCTCTCTCTCTCTCTCTCTCTCTCTCTCTCTCTCGCACGCACGCACGCACGCGCAAATACACTCACACAATCACAGATCATCTACACCGATAGTTTAATTTGTAACTTACGATATTCGGATGATCAGTATACAACCTGAAATCGTGTTCGGGCGTGATAATCCGTGTCGTGAGAATGGCTAGGAATTGAAGAAACCTCCTTCCCAGGAGATACTTAAGAGGGTCGAATTCCTTCGCAAAGTTTCATTTTTAGGTTTGAAATTCCACATGCATGTCGTCCAATATTCTTGCCTTTGAGCTGCCTACGCTTGAAACGAAGGCGCTCTCACACAGGCAGCAACCTTAACCTTTCCCGCAGCTCGCCTAAAAAATGTTGCACGCCACATGTCCTGGGTCTCCAGAGACCCAATCTTTTGTGTGTGTGTGAAGGAATAAACCTTTGCCATGCCCACGAACCCTTGATGTCTTCTGATGGAATAAACCCTCGCCGTTTGTCTCTAGAGTGCATGGGTCTGGCCAGACCCACAACGTACGGACACAGGTTTTCTTCTTTCAGAGCATGGGTCTGGCCAGACCCACAACGTACGGACACAGGTTTTTCTTCTTTCAGAGCATGGGTCTGGCCAGACCCACAACGTACGGACACAGGTTTTCTTCTTTCACAGCATGGGTCTGGCCAGACCCACAACGTACAGAAACAGGTTTTCTTCTTTCAGAGCACGGGTCCGCTCAGACCCAAAACGACGCACTAGGACTTTTTGTTTTTGTTTGCTCCTTTAATTCACCACTAACAACAAACGTTTTTTTTTTTTTTTTTTTTTTTTTTTCGGGGGGGGGGGGGGGGGGGGGGGGGGGGGGGGGTACAGATGTAGTGCCGTAATTTTGTTTACAAACTCATAACATTTGGTGGGAGATAGCTCTAAAAATGTACTCAGTACGAGTGTGGGTCATTTCGGACTCACGACGTATGGGAAATGTTCGAAGCAGATCGCAGTTCGTGTTGTTGTAATACTACGAGCCGGGTAAAGGTTTTAAAGCTGGCAACACAGAGAGAGAGAGAGAGAGAGAGAGTGTGGCCGGCCGGCCAGTCATGGTCACTGCTGAGAACCCAGTCAAGTGCTGGTCACCATAATAGTAAAGCAGGTCAACCCCGTTGGCCTGACTTCTTGCCTTGGTTCTTTGCCTGCAGGCACGCTACCTGTAGTCCACTGCCGGTGTCAGAGGAAAACGTCTCGGCCCGTGTCAGAAGAATTATACAAACATGTCGGAGTACAGCGAAATGGGTACACGGTCAGAAACGCTGTCTACATGAGCAGTATCTTATCTGTTCTGGTTTTGTTTTTGTTTTTGTTTTTTTTTTGCTTCCTTCTCTAAATTTAAAGAGAAAAGGATGATACCTTCCCCATAAGAAACTGGCGTGGATTTCTTCCCAGTGAAAGTTGCAATCCATGCCTTACCAAAAAACGAAGAAGAGGTGAGGGAGAAAAAAAAAATGAATGAATGAATGAACGAATAAAAACAAAAGAAAAGACAGACAGACAACAGAAGAAGAACAAGAAGAACAAGAAGAAAGAAGAAGAAGAAGAAGAAGAGAAGAAGAAGAAGAAGAAGAAGAAGAAGAGAAGAAGAAGAAGAGAAGAAGAAGACGACGACGAAGAAGAAGAAGAAGAAGAACAACAACAACAACAACAACAACAACAACAAAGTAAAGATAAAGTGATTAAGGAGAGTTGAGCCGGAGGTTGGGGCAGAGACTAGAGTTGGTGTGTGCGTGCGTGTTGGGGGGAGAGGCATTAAAGAGACAGAAAACAGACTACACCGATGCTTACGAACACACACACACACACACACACACACACACACACACACACACACACACACACACACACACACGTCAAAATACAACAACTACATATGGCAAGAGCAAAAAACAAAAAAACAAAACAAACAAACAAAAAAACCCACTGGTTGGCGGTCCACTAACTGTGATTTTGCTCTTGTTACAATGTCCGCCTCCAGTCATCCTGCTTTTAAAACGAATAAGCCTACGGCAAAAACAAGGCGCGTAATCGGAACTGGGAATATCTATCTAAATACACAATACGAACAAACAGAACTGTCGACTAGGAGACAAATAGCAGACATATGCACTAAACAATTCCCCTCGCCGGGAGGCTGTCACTGTAGAGTTAGCAGGAGAAACTCACTGCCGACAGGCGGTTGTTGTTTTGCGCGTTTCTGTTGCAGGCTGTGTATTATATTACGTGTGGCGTCTGCTTAAGATGTGTGTTTCTAAAACTCACGTGTCTGTTTCGTTTTGCATGTTACATAAGCGTTTCTTTGCATCTTGTTTTGCGTGTTGATTTGCACGATATTATTATTATTATTTTTTTTTTAGAGAGACCTTTTGAACGGAAGAAACACTTCTTTTCTTCTCTCCTTTAGAACGGAGGAAATATTTTCTATTCTTCTCTCTCTCTCTCTCTCTCTCTCTCTCTCTCTCTCTCTCTCTCTCTCTCTCTCTCTCTCTCGTGGTAGAAAACATGTTGTAATGGACTATGAATTCTGCCTGAAATTGCATTATGATATATGTTAAACATTGTTTACCGCCCCTCGTTCACATGGGGCTTTGGCCTTATTGAATAAATTATCTGAATCTGAATCTCTCTCTCTCTCCTCAATGTAGTTTTCCTCACAACAACTCCACTCAATATTTTTCACGTATCTGTTTTGTATTCCGTATTACATAACCGCTACTTCGCATTTTGGTTTCCATGTTTATTTGCATAATTTTTTTTTGAAACACTTAGAATGGAGAAGAAACATTTTCTTCTTTTTTTCTTGATTTATTTTTTCTTATTTATCTTTTCCATCTCTGTTTTTCTCTGACTTTTTGTTGTAGTAGCCTACTTGTTCGTCACTCACTGACTTAAATTTCCATACTTGTTCGTCACTCACTGACTTAAATTTCCATCCGAAAATCACATTTCACAGCCCTGGCTATGATTACGATGAAAAAACATCTTTCATTCAGTTCTGACTATAGTCAGAATGAACAACACAATACAAACAAACAAACAAACAAACAAAAAAGTCTTGGTTTGATACTATTCAGTTTTGTTCCGAAGGGATTCTTTCATGGGGTGACCATTCCTCGGGTGGCACCACCTGCGCTCTATGCAGTGTTTGTGAGTGAAAAAAGCAGAGCCGTGTCACTTCCAGTATAACCCATGGTCACTGATGTGGTGGGTAGAAATGGAACCAGGAGCTTGCACAATACACGGAGTCGGACCACGTCGACGAGAGAAAAGGACGGAGGGAGGGGGCGGTGGGGAAGAGGGGCGGGGGCAGTGGATGGTGGTGGTGGAATCGGGCGGACGTGGGAGCTGGGGGAGGGAGGGAGGGGGAGCGGGAGAGTGTATGGGAGGGGGGGGGGGGGGGGGGGGGGGCGGAGGAAGTCGTGGTGGAAGCGTGCGCGTGAGAAGGGTTTGCAAAACCCTTTTCAATAAATCGATCTCTGCAGTAAATTTAGAGTGGTTAGCAGTAAGGGCGGGGTGGTGTGTGTGTGGGGATGTGGGGTCGGATGTGGGGGTGGAAAAGTAAATTACAAGAATAAAAAACGACTGACAGTAAGGAGTAGAAGGTGGGGATTATGAGAGCTGCCATTACCTAGATGAACTTGCAAACTGAGCAAAGCAAACAAACAACTACATAGTGACTGCTAGGCAACCATCAAAAACAGATGACCAACACACACACACACACACACACACACACACACACACACACACGGGGGGGGGGGGGGGGGGGGGGGGGGAGAGAGAGAGAGAGAGAGAGAGAGAGAGAGAGAGATCTTGAAGAATCCGCAGAGAGAGAGAGAGAGAGTGAGAGAGAGAGCATAAGCAAAAATTAAAGAAAGAAATGAAGAAGGAAAAGAAAAGGTATTAAAACACAAATATCTATAGTCAAGTAATTGTGTGTGTGTGTGTGTGTGTGTGTGTGTGTGTGTGTGTGTGTGTGTGTCCCTGTGTGTGTGTGGGTGCGCGTATGCACATGAGTGTGTGTACATGTGTGCATGTCTAAGTGCACTTACATGCACTGTTCAACCAGCTAATCCATGCAACTTTGCAGCTTACTGGTATTTCAGATTTTGTTTTGGTTTGCTTTGATGTGGCATGATTTTTCTAGATTTTTGTTGGCCAAACTCAGCATAGAGAAAAAGTTTGAGAAGTGAGCAATACTTCTTGATGTTCTTGAGTACATCATGAGTGAGCTTAGACTGACAGATGCTCACGTACAGCCAAGTTTACAAAATTGTACATCAAATCCACCAACATCATTTTATCAACTTGTATATGATGCAGGGACTTCTCTGACAGGTGACTTCACAATCTTTTGCTTAAAGAACAGTTTCATGTCAGTAACATTTGCTAGGTGTTTAATGGAAAGAAAGGGTGTACTACACACAGCAAAACTTTGCTACAGGACGCAAACAAGAAAGTAATCTACAACACACACACACACACACACACACACACACACACACACACACACACACACACACACACACACACATCAAACACATACACACACTTATCAAACATCTGATTTGTACATTACAAGACGCTAGTTTGTTTAAATGCATGTTGTCATGTATGAATGTGTGTGTGTGTGTGTGTGTGTGTGTGTGTGTGTGTGTGTGTGTGTTTATGCACATACGTGCATGCTTGTGTGCACAATTAAATGTGTGTATTGAGAGTATGTGTTAAATGAATAGGTCTGTATATGTGCATAAGTGTGTGTGTGTGCAAGTGTCACTGTGTGTGTGTGTGTGTGTGTGTGTGTGTGTGTGTGTGTGTGTGTGTGTGTGTGTGCATGTGTGCATGAATCTGAATGTGTGTATAAGTGACTGTGTGTGTGCGTGTGTGTGTGTGTGTGTGTGTGTGTGTGTGTGTGTGTGTGTGTGACTATGTGTTTGTTATGATACAGAACAATTTTTTCTGAAACACATCTTGTTAAAGAGCAATTATGTTAACTAAAGCAGCCGTAAAACCGTAGAACGAAGTGGGAAACAGGTATTATGAGTATACACTTTAAAATAGGTATCAGCAAAATCCAAATAAACAGTCTACACCTGAAATACATTTGGAATCAGATGCAGTTGAAAGTTGATTGATATGGAAATAATGTATATATTGTAAATCAAAACAGGATGCAAGTGTCTATAAAACTATGCATTATCATTGAATAATTTTGGATACAGTTTTACAAATAATAATAAGTATTGCCTTTTCCAAATTTTCTTTTCAAGCAAACAATGTTAACAACAGAGTTAATCATGAACAACAACAATCAGGAAGCAAAAAATTCAGTTTGCTGACTCGTACTTTGGTGCAGTGTAGTGCATTAAGATTTTGGATTCAGCAGCAGAGATTGTTTTAGAATTGTGTATTATGTCAGTTTGTTTCAATTTTTGACACAGTTTGTCTTGATGGAGCATTTTGTCCAAAAACAGACTGATGTCACACACACACACACACACACACACACACACACACACACACACACACACACATGGCAGTTCTTTTCTACTCCTCCCAATTTCCAATATATTCCACATCATGTTGCCCAATCTTTTTTCTCATTAGCATGCACTATTTCCCTTTGATTGAGGTCACTTTCGACTTGATATTACATTTTTTTTTCTTTTGTTTTGCTTTTTTTTTTTTTGAAGAATTTTTTCTGCAGTACAACAATCATATACTTTACTTGTAGATTGATGCTAATACTCCCTTGAAACATTTCATCCTTAGTTATACTCTTATTGTTTTGAAATATATTTTTTCTTCTATGTTTAAGTGTATCTATTTTGTTAATTATCAAAGCCTATGGATCTATAGAAATCTTTTTAAAAAAATTAAAAGCCATCTACAAAGTACAAAATACATGCTTTTTTTCTTTTCACAATGACATTGGTTGAGTTCATCATTCAAAGTTTAAACATACAGCTGTACATGCTCTTCTGAATTTAACAATTATCAAAAGAAACAGAAAATTCAGCACATCATCAACCTTTGCATATGATCATTAAACATGATAAGTATTATACCTACTTTGCATACGATAAATCTTGTTTCCACTTCCCACAGCTCTGGTCCTAACCGTGCTAGATGTAATTAGTGTTGTTTTTTCTTTTCAAAGATGAAAAGTTTAGAACACTGTTTTTTGTTTTGTTTTCTTCATTTTCAGACATTACCTGTTCTGACATGATTACGGTTACATTCTCAGGTCCTGGTCAAAAGTAAGACTTGGATAAAAAGCAAGCTTGCTTGCTATTTTGTGACCCACAGACCTCTTCCAAATAGGCAAATTGGACAAGGTGTGATGAAAGCACAAACAACAACAATCCACCCACCACACCACATCCACCCGAAAAAGACCTCTGGGAAATGATTCAGCCATATATAGTGCACACCCACGTCATCATGCCTCTTTAGGTACAAACAAGTTGTTTCTGTGCCACATTTTTGGCCCTACACAGTTAGAGGATGTAGAATCTTCCTCTGGTCACAGGAATCTGAAATTCTGATTTGATTGTCTTTAGCAAGTAGGGGATTAGGAAGAAAGGTGGCAGAGTGGTTAAGACGTTTGCCTACCAATCCAACGTGTGAGAAGTGCATGGGTTCGAGCCCTGCCTTTCTCACCCTTTCTTTCCCAGTTTGAATGACAAATCAAAAAGAGCAGGGGGGTTCCCTGCTGCCCTGGCAAAATTGATGTAAAGTAAAGACAGCTGCCTGGTATTTCTTACCAAGCCACAAAAATTGTCACTTACTGTTATCGTGTGCCATCGTGTACCAGTGGAAATGGAGGACATGTATTAAACATTGTATGTATCCTATTTGAGAAACTGGAGGAATAAATCAGGTAAACGAAAATGAGTGGCTGATATTTGAATGGTACTGGAAATGACTGAATGAGCGCCAGTAGGCTGCTCTTCAGCCGGCTCTACCTGGGTAGGCAGCTCGTTGAGTGAGTGAGTGAGGTAGTGTGTTTATTGCAAAGCGCTTACAGCTTGGTCTGTGACCGAGGATAGGCGCTATATAAGTACCCAATATAATAATAATAATACTATTTTCGGTATTAAACTTACCAACTCCACGTTGACCACATCCCGAGATGTACCACCCCTCTAATGGATTTGGGCGGGTTTTTCAGTCAGATAGATCCACTCGTCACTGAGCACCACATACTTGAACGCTTTGTTTTCTTTTTCCGACACACAAATGCACGACTCGTACCCGCGAATACGATGGAAAGTTTCTCCCGTCAGCGAACGATGAAGAAAGCTTTCGAGTTTGGCATTCTTCTTGACAATATCCTGGTTCCCACGCGCCATTCATGCTGTGCTGAGGTGTCATGTGCGGAAATCAACACGGCAGAAAAACAGACAGGAGAAGGCGTAATGGGTCTATGCTGAAGACCGACACTGTACGAAGAAGACAGGAAAGCTCGCTTGACGGAAGCGGTCTACCCAGTAGCTACCGTAACAAACGACGCCGTTGGCTAGAGAAGCAGACTAAAGCTCAACAGTAGCGCAGACTGAACGTGGGAGTGGTCCGTTCGGGGACATTTCGTTTCGAGAACGACTGAAAACCGATGAGGTCTGGGTTTACTTAGCAGCAGCAGCAGACAGTCGTTACATTTACACTTCGAAAACGACTGGCTTGTTCAGTTGGGGGAGGAGATCGAGGTGGAAGGGGGGGGGGGGGGGGGGAGGCGGAGGGGGAGGGGAGTGGGGATGGGGTGGGGGGGGGGGGGGGGGGAGGGGGGAGGGGTGTGTGCGCTGTCTTCCCAGCCGACCGGTAGGAGTTCGTATCCTGGTGTCACTAATGCAACCACTTTCGCTTACGATCTCGTTTTGTTTCCTTTCTCCTTCTTCTTCTTTCTCCCCTTCACGATGCTTGGAATCCCCAGCTTAAAGTCAGTGGTTTCTGCACCCATCAGTGGGTGCTTTCAAGAGAAGACTTGATGGACATTGGAAGAATCTACCATCATTGTATAACCCTACTTGCCAAAGATAACTTCTGAAAAACTGAGCTTGCACGCAATGCTAAAAATCAAAGTTAGAAGTAGATAGACGAATAGGTTCTTTAAAAGTAGAGCCTCAATCGCTCTTAACACTATACTATACTATACTATACTATACTATACTATACTATACTATACTATACTATACTATACTATACTATACTATACTATACTATACTAAATAGGTGATCCATAGCGTTGAGGGTAAAACATCTATTTAAATGGACGTCCACC
>JADBJO010005872.1:95000-107500 GCA_016801955.1 Conus betulinus
GTCCGCAGGAGTATCAGCCTGCGTACGCAGAAAGAAAGAAAAAAGAAATTGGGAATAAAGATTATCAAGCAAGCAATCAAGCAAGCAGCGCATCTACCCTTGTTGTTCTCTCCTCCTCCTTCTTTGATTTAAATGTGTCTGTGTTTACAGAATGAGAAAATGTGAAGAAGCTAAAATAGAATAACAAGAAACTTTAAGCTGATAATGTGTTTTAAACACTCTTTAATAAACTCCTCCGCTGGCTATCATATAGCCACCAAGCAATACAATGAGATGTGTTACAGATCGAAATAGCAAAAGGAAGAAAAAAAAAAACATATAAACGCAAACAAAACAATTAAAAAAACAACGACGAAGACAGTTAAGAAAGACAACAAGAGAGAGAGAGAGAGAGAGAGAGAGAGAGAGAGAGAGAGAGAGAGAGAGAGAGAGAGAGAGAGAGAGAGAGAGAGAGACTTTGACACTTTGACACTTTGATATTTTATTGTCATTACCGGTCTTTTGACAAGGGGGGAGGGGTAACAGAACAATAACATTTCCCTCTTCCTTTCCTGCAAACAAATAGTACACTTTCATTCCTAGTGTGTATCAAATCAAAGGTTAACAAAAACAAAAATAAATTCGTAACATTTCGTTATGTCCTCACGCACAGGAGTAATGCAGTAAGGTTTAAAAAAAAAAAAAAAACTTAAGACTGACTCGACCATCCACTCAATCAAATGATGACATTGTATTTTACTGATCTCTTCCACATGCGATGAATGATAATATCATTCAGATATCTCTTATAATGCATTATCTTAAATTTCACTATCCTTCATCTGTCTAATTTTCAATGCTTCCGCGATGAATTTCGCAAACTGATTTAATTACAAGTTCATCATAGAGAGAGAGAGAGAGAGAGAGAGAGAGAGAGAGAGAGAGAGAGAGAGAGAGAGAGAGAGCAGTTTGAAAAAAATTATATGTGTTCTGTGGGGTTTTGTGTGTCATTCATCTTGTATTTCCATCGTTAGTATTGTCATATTAGAAATTAACATTTAATTTGATAGCTGTAAGCTGCTGGATTCAAAACCGTCTTGGTCGTTTGATGAAACGGTGAACCATTCCTAATACAAGTTTCTTTTCATTTCTTGTCAGGGTTTGATTTGCAAGAACAAGATTGTCTGTGTGAATAAAATTCGTAGGAAGAGTAAGAACTCTCGTCGTTCTGAGGGTGGAGTAGTTTAGGCAACGCAATAAGTAGTGCTCAGCTGTTTGTCTTGTTGCATCACACACACACACACACACACACACACACACACACACACACACACACACACACACACAGAGAGAGAGAGAGAGAGAGAGAGAGAGAGAGAGAGAGAGAGAGAGAGAGAGAGAGAGAGAGAGAGAGAGAGAGAGAGAGAGGCTGGATTGAATATTAGATGGCGGTTACTTACATGTCAACTCAGATTTTCATTCCGAGTTATAATCTGCAATTATTAACCAGATCACTGTTATCATCTGGGATAGCAGTATAATGGTACAACTGTGTCCCTGGATGAAACAGAACGTGTAAATGCACTGAGCGAGTCCCTACACTCTATTTAGTCAAGGAGATATTTGCAGCGACTTATGATGCCAGGAATGATTTTATTTATTTATTTTTTTTATACAGTTCTGTTTGTTCTGTTTGACAGTGCGGTATGTCTCTGTTGTAAAGTTAACACGTCAAATATGGATTTCTTGTGGATACCTGGACTGGGTCTAGGCGTAAATAATGAAGATACAAATGTCTTTCCATTCAAAAAGGTGTGGATCAGTTTATGCCTTCTCCGTCTTTCTTGCAATGGACACAGACCAGTCCTCATACACTGGCGTCTTGTTCCGCTGGCTCCCTCGGTTATTATTCTGATTGCCTCTGTTTGAAGCTGTTCAGGTATGTCTGTCTGTGTCGCTGCACAGATACCTCATGCAATATCAGCATGATCAACACGAGGCTGAATAAATGACTCAAACATTGTTTCTGATGCTTTTCTAGTTAGTATACATTTGTACAACCTTAAGCAGGCAGTCAACGTGTTAACTTTGTTAGCGTTGCTTCTGATCAGGTCGTTCCACTTTAGGTTGTTCTGCATTGTTAAGCCCACCTGTCTGCATGAGCTGACCGGGTGCACGACTATGGTGCCAATATATTAAAGGATGAATTTGATGCTGGTCACGTAAAGCGTTTATGAAGTCATTTTTTTTTTAACTCGCTGAATTTTTCTTTCTATTCTTTCGCCCATTTCACAATTTTGATTGGAAATTTGCGCCTGAAAAATAATGGTTTTTAGCACCAGTGACAGAGAGGCGTTGTCAGGAAACGATTTAAGTATAGCCTGGAGATAGTTTACAATATTAATGATATAAATACAAGAAGAATAACGGGCCCAAAACAGATCCCTGTGATACTCATGCTGGGATTTGCTTGATATCAGACTTTTCACCTTCAGTACAAACTGCCTGGCACCAATCTAACAAATAATGTTTTAAAGAACTCCAATAGATTCCTTCTTATACCAGTTGTGTTCAGTTTGACAAGAGGCCTCGGCACCACACTCGATCGAATGCTTTCGAGATATCAAACTGACCAGTCTCTATTGTAATCTTAGAAATAAAAGAAGTACAAGGCTCGTTATAGGTGGAGAATAGCTGTTTGACCGCAGAATCATCGGTTATAAATGCAGTTTGCAAAGGAGTCAGGATCTCATGAGAGGTCGGAAATCATAAGCATGTTTGTGAGTGCATTGTTCGGACCGGTTGCTAGGTCTAAAAAGAGTACCAGGCGGAGTTTCTTTTCTTTTTTCTATTTTTTTTTTTTTTTTTTTTTTATTGATGAACAATTTAACCGATTTCCACAGACCGTTCTGAACGAATTTTGATCTTTTTTTTATTTTAAGTTGATTAAGTTGATCAAATATTGTATTTGTATTTTCCTTTTTTTTTCTCTTTCCTTCCTTTCTTCTCTCTCTTTCTTTCCCTCTTCCTTCTTCCATCTCTTTCTCTCTTGTGTTTCTTTTCGTTGTTTTTTTCACCTTCTTCTTCCTTTACTACCACCCCCCTCCCCTCCCCTCCACACGTCCTCCGCCGCTACCCCTGTCTTCTCACGACGAGGCGTCACGTGGTCTTTGAAGGTTTTAACATTTGGGTCAAATCGCAAACAAATATGTGTGTACTCTTCGCCCTCCACCCCCCTCCCTCTTACTCACCATCCCATCCCTTTCCCCAGTTCCACCCAAGGCACTTACCCCTAACCCTAGGGACCTCGTCTCTCCCCTCCCCCTCTGTCTGTCTTTCTCCCCCCTCCCTCTCTCTCTCTCTCTTACTTTGGCACCCACAAACCTGGTAAAGGTGAAGTATTTGCTGAATGAGGTTTTATATAAGGATCGTCGTCACGTGAGTGTATCTCTCTCTCTCTCTCTCTCTCTCTCTCTCTCTCTCTCTATATATATATATATATATATATATATATATATATATACACACACACACACACACACACACACACACACACACACACACACATATATATATATATATATATGTGTGTGTATGTATGGGCAGATGGCCTTCTCTGTATCTCTCTCTCTCTCTCTCTCTCTCTCTCTCTCTCTCTCTCTCTCTCTCTCTCTCTCTCAAAAAGGCTAGGAATTCATCATGACATTCATGGATAGCTGAGAGTCCAACATGACATCCATGGGGGCGGCTAGATGACCATTGAGCATCGTTGTACATTTAGAGTCTATCATAACGTCCATTGGTACTGAGGAGTCCACCATAACACCCATTGACAGCAAGGATCCCAAGTGGGAAGTGCATCCTAACATCCATGGACACCTTGGAGTCCGTCATAACATCTATGGACACCTCGGAATCCATCATATTATCCATGAACACCTTAAAATCCATCATAACATCCATGAACACCTCGGAGTCCATCATGACATCCATGGACACCTGGGAGTCTGTCATAACATCCATGAACACCTTGGAGTCCATCATATTATCCATGAACACCTTGGAGTCCGTCATAACAGCCATGGACACTTGGAGTCCATCATGACATTCAGGGACACCTTGGAGTCCGTCATGACATCCATGGACAATTTGGAGTCCATCATATTATCCATGAACACCTTGGAGTCCATCAGAACATCCATGAATACCTTAGAGTTCATCATGACATTCATGGACACCTTGGAGTCCATCATATTATCCATGAGCACCTCAGAGTCCATCATATTATCCATGAACACCTTGGAGTCCATCAAAACATCCATGAAGTCCTTGGAGTCCGTCATAACAGCCATGGACACCTTGGAGTCCATCATAACATCCATGGACACTTTGGAGTCCATCATAACATCCATGGACACCTCGGAGTCCATCATGACATCCATGGACACCTTGGAGTCCATCATAACATCCATGAACTCTTTGGAGTCCATCATAACATCCATGGACACCTTGGAGTCCATCATGACATCCATAGACACCTTGGAGTCCATCATGACATCCATGGACACCTTGGAGTCCATCATAACATCTATGGACATCTTGGAGTCTCTCATAATATCCATGAACTCCTTGGAGTCCATCAGAACATCCATGAACTCCCTGGTGTCCATCATAACATCCATGGACCTCTTGGAGTCCATCATAACATCCATGGACATCTTGGAGTCCATCATAACATCCATGGACATCTTGGAGTCCACCATAACATCCATGGACACCTTGGAATCCACCATAACATCCATGGACACCTTGGAGTCCACCATAACATCCATGGACACCTTGGAGTCCATCATAACATCCATGGACATCTTGGAGTCCATCATAACATCCATGGACATCTTGGAGTCCACCATAACATCCATGGACAGCTGGGAGTCAACCATGATACCCATGGACAGCGAGAAGTCCGCCATGACATGCACGAACATCAAGCAGTCTCGTAACATTTACTGCTAGTGGTGTCAATTGATTGGCTGGCAGGAAAGAGTCACATGTTGTCTGCAGAGGGCGGGAACCCAAGTCATATTGAATCAGGTTTAACGACCGACCAGCCTGCCACGGGGCAGCAACAGGGCTCTGGAAGCTAGGTGAGGGATTCAAGGGAGGTCAATGATCAAAAACATTTTTTTTTTAACATCTTGTGTACATCTCAAGTACTTGTACATTCCCTCCACTCTCTTCCCCATCATCCGTCTCTCCATTTTCCCCCCCCCCCCCCCCCCCCCTCCTCGCCCCCAGCCCCGCTCACCTCTTCTCCAGTCTCACGTCGTTCTCCACTCCTTTGTGTCTGTGTCTCACTTTTGTATGTGTGTCTTTCTTAGCCCTGCATTCCTTGACTGGTTCAAGCAGGGTTTTATTCCACGATGCAAATACGTCATCAATACAACACAAAATATTAAAACATCGATCGACAGCGCTGACTGGAAACCCGTCCTTCAAAACGCAGCAGGACCAGCAACAGCAAAAAAAAGATGATGACCAGAAGGAAGGAAAGAACATATACAGAAGAAAGAATGAGCGTTCAATTTCAATTATTGTATTGTTCAAACAACCCAGTTGTGGGGACAGTTCTGAATGGCGCAAGTTTACCTGTTCGCTCGTTTACCTGACAGCTACTCACCCGCGTTTTGTTGTCAGTCAGATGAGCGAGGATTTCCTTTCAGTCTCTGTAGATTTGCCGGCTTGGAAACATCCCCACGGTGCCGAAGAGAGAGACTCCTAGCTTAGTGTTGGTGGTAATCAGTTCCCCAGGTGTCGGTGAGGCCCCTGAGTCCGGCAGAAACTGGTTACCATCAGGTGTGGTGGGCAAAACCCGTGCCCCTTGCCGCTGTCTCCGTCTTGATGATGTGGAGAGGCTGACCGCCAGGCTGACGGCCAGGTCTTCGTGCGTTACACTATAGGTTACTCGTGTGACACAAGGGAGCGTATTGACTGAACGTGGCCCAGAGTTTGAGTGAAATTTTTAACACTGTTCACGCGATTTGAATATAAACAGGCGTTGACCTGTATCGGTGCGCACTCTGAGAATGGAACAGATGATTTAGATGAAGAAGAGGCGGACTGTGCCCACTGATAAAGGCAGAGCCTAACACATACAGAAGTATGTGAATTGTAGTTGAATGACCGGTACTCAAGCCGTAAGTATCTAATTTTATATTGTGAGAATCTAGATGATTCTCCATTTTGTTTTCAACGGTTTATTGTCGGAACCGAAACTATGTTTGAAAAATTGAAGAGTTCAAAAATGTTAAAGTGTAACATGACTGCTAACTGGCTGGCAGTGTTTTGAACTCGTGTTTATCCGGTTTGTTATAGCTGGGACTCCCCGTGCGGTAGAGGAAAGAAGAGACTGGAGATCGGGCACTAAGGTGGATGGCCGGGGGCTGCGCGCGTTCCGGGCCAAGCTCCGATCCGCGGGAAGATCCAGGTTGGGCAAGAGTTTGTCGCCGACCAGTAGTTGTGATGTGTATGGGATCCCCGCACAGAGGAAGCCAGTTCCGGACACACAGAGAGTGTGTGTGGACACTTGCAGTGAGTAAACCTGCAATAGTGACTTTCAAAGAAAGTGCTGATTGGTTGCATCAGCTGAAAGAATCACAGAATATGAAAATATATAGCTTTGATTGATGCCAGAGTAAAGAACCCCCATGGATTTAAAAGATTAAGGAGGGGAATAATCAAAATTGACCCTGTTTGCGCCTTATGTGTATGGAGTGGATGCAGTTGTGTGCGGAGGAAAGACGTCAGGTTCGTGTGTGCCAGGCTGACGGCCAGGTCAATAGTGTATCTGTATAGTAAAGGGTCTCAGGATTCTCCGTCTTGATGATGTGGAGAGGCTGACCGCCAGGCTGACGGCCAGGTCAATAGTGTATCTGTATAGTAAAGGGTCTCAGGATTCTCCGTCATGATGGCGTGGAGAGGCTGACCGCCAGGCTGACGGCCAGGTCAATAGTGTACCTGCATAGTAAAGGGTCTCAGGATTCTCCGTCATGATGGCGTGGAGAGGCTGACCGCCAGGTCAGCTGCGGGCTATATGGTGGCGTGTACTGATTTTTTGTAATGTCTTGATGGTTCAGGCATATAAAAGAAAAGAAACTTAGTTTGTGTGTTACCTGGCCGTCCATGTTCGTGTGTGTGTGTGTGTGTGTGTGTGTGTGTGTAGGAAATAATCGTTACACGCATCCAAATTTTTGAAAGCGAGAGTCAGACAGTAATGCACACCCTACCACACCATCCGTAACAAACAGAAACATACGAAACAGAGAGTCTGCTTTCATTTTCAGATAGATCTCTTCAAACTGTCTTCATCTGTGAGATGAAAGCAGCGAGTGAGGCTGCGGGATGCACGCAGCTGTTGCTTGATGGTAGTGTTTTTCTCCGGTGGACCCAGCAGTCTTGAAATAGGGGCTGGTACACCCATTGGAACGCTCCCTTGGAGGTTCTGTCGTGTCACATCCACTGGACATTAGACATTAGCATCCGCCAGGGAGAAATCATGTCCGTTGACGTCTTAATGAAAATCCCCTGTGCGTGCCTGCACTCTATGTGAACACAGCATAGGCTTCTAAAGGTGGTGCAGAATTGCTCCTAGCTGGTTCGTTCGACAGTTGAGGGCAGACACTTCTCTGGGTCCCAGCCGCATCTTCAGGTGGTTTTTTTTTTTTTTTGTTTTTTGCTTTCTATTGTTCCTCCTCTCTTCTTCTCTCTTCAAACAAAAGAATAGGGAAAGGAAACATACTCGCCCCCCCCCCCCCCCCCCCTTGAGCCCATAGCGAACTCAGGTCTGGGTAGGTGCCAGTTGGGTAGATAAAGCCTACAAATAAATTGCTCTGATGGGAATAAAACCCCACGACCTCCCAGCCGAGTATCCGTGATGTTAACCATTTCGTCACTGCGGCTGGTGTCGGGGTTAGAAATATTTGCCGTTGATTCGACAATGACTGCACAGGCAAGTGCTCTTACACAGCTGACTGTAAGCACCACACACACAGAGAGAGAGAGAGAGGAGAGAGAGAGAGAGAGAGAGAGAGAGAGAGAGAGTGTGTGTGTCCTCGATATGGGAATTCCACCTCTGCCAGTTACAATTAATTAATCTTTGTCGAAACATACCAAGAAAACTATTTATGTCATCTACACCTTGATTCTCCCACGCAAAATCAAAGCAAATTCGTACAGTTTTAATCTCACTTAGAGAGGCCCATTTACTCTTACCCCTTATATCTAGTTGTACTAACGTTCTCTTTGCTTTATGTGGTAGTCTATCAGGTGTCATCCAGATTATTTTTAGTCAGTAACGAATGCACCTTACTACAGAGAGTAAATGAACTGGATACCTATTGGTCTCCCCATAAACTAAATCATTTGGCGTTTGAGAGAGAGAGAGAGAGAGAGAGAGAGAGAGAGAGAGAGAGAGAGAGAGAAGAAGAAGAAGAAGAAGAAGAAGAGAGGGAGACAGAGACAGAGAGAGGGGGGGTACAGCGTGAATGATAGGATTGTTTGACATGATACTCTACGCTAAGACTGAACGCGCGTTGCGGGCCACTATTTTCAGTGCTGAAGTGCTTCTCTGGACGCAAGCACTGGGGCAGAGACAAGCCGTTGGCTAGTCTGTTCATAATATATACGAAGGTTTGGAGGGCAGTGAGAGGAGAGGTAAGTAAAGAGGGGGGGGGGGGGGGGGGGGGGGGGGGGGGGCTCTCTCTAACATTTTGCGACATCTGTGCACTGGTCAGTTTATAAAAGACAGTAAAAAGAGATCAAATCTATTTGAGATTCAGTTGTTCTCGAGTCCTGCTCTCGTAATGACACCAGTTTTGATTTCCGCTGCACACATCTATGCCTGTGTTAAGTTCATGTCTGGGTCTTCCACGTGACGGATTCGTTGCAATAAAACAACCCAAGCAAACAAGACACTTCCTTTTCTTCTTTCCTTCTCTGTCTCCTGGAGAACTATCGTTGGCGTTCATTTCAATAAAACAAGCAAAGAAAGAAATCCTTTTCCCCCCTTCTTTCCTTATTTCCTACGGGAACTATCCTTGACGGGAAAGTGCTGAAGGTCTCCCTCCAGAGGAGACTCTGCAACTTAGCAATCCTTGCTGTCAGACAAGGGCTTAGCGCATGCTGTCCTGCTATGATGAGTCTGCAGCTATCACTGAACATACCCACCAAGGCTTCAAGGCTGTGTCAAACCAAATGACACAGGCTAGACCACCAAGGCTACATCAAAATGTTGCTATGCTCTGCGTAGTTATGCGGGTATCGTCTCTAGTCGTGACAAGCTCCTAGCATAACATAATCAGTCCCCAAATCAGCTCCTAGCATAACATTATCAGTCTCCAAAATCAGCTCCTAGCATAACATTATCAGTCCCCAAAATCCCTCGAAGTTGGAGTGTGGCTGCCCACATGGAGGGGTAATCAAAAACGTATTGTTGTCATCCCCAGCTGATGTATTTGTACCATAGTGTTGAAGTACTTCGGCTGCTCGGGTGATCCCTGGAATCTTTTAGCCGGGTACATCAACAACAACAACAACAACAACAACTGAACATCACCTGAACATCACCAATGCGAAGATGTAATTCAGCAGTAGCGCAGTGTTCCCTTCTTGTAAGGACCACGAGAAGATTTGATTTTGTTGTCTCTTTGTTGATTCTGTGACGACTTCGGGTGTAGGTGTGCACGAGAGAGCCAGAATTTAAAGGTAATGCAATTGACAGTGGACGTTTAATAGAAAAAAAAACCCAAAGTACATACACCAAGCACCACGCAAAGGAAAAACAGCTTTTTTTCGTCAGTTTGACCATTGTGTTGAGTCTGGTAGCATAGCATGCATTATAGAAGAGAAGGTACATCATGTAAAGGTGGTGTGCTCATGAATTACATATGGGAACTTTGAAATGAAAATCGGAAAACTTTCCAATTGCGAAGCGCATGACCCTAACCTTAATCCCAAACCAGACCTGACTCAAACCCTAGCCATGATTTTCACGCTAAACCTAATCCAAATCTAAAGTTGACTGTATCAAATTTTACAGAAACATTCATTTACACATTGCGCACATATGGTGTGGGGCGGTGAAGTTGTCTTCTCCTTTCCCTGTCAATAAAGGGAAAAGAATGTCCACCTGAATTGTGTGAGCTTCACAGATCGCTCTCTCTCCCATCAATAATGAAAACAAAGATCATGCATGACGAGTGAAAATCAACAGAAGAAAATAAAATAGTGGATGAGGGGGCAGGGGGGTAAATAAGGGGTGAAAAAAAGGGGGAGGGGAACAGTGAGACGTCAACTCTCAACATCATGTAAATTGCCAAGGGGAAAAGTACAATGAGGAGGAAGAATCAAAGACAGGAAAACAAACCTGATCCTGATGGTCTCGCTTCTGGGATTCTCTCATGTCTTCCTTGTGGACTCCCATTTTCGCTGTAAAGATAGCCTCATTGGAGAAAAAACTCAGTTCGAATGACGATATATACCTTCTCTCTCTCTCTCTCTCTCTCTCTCTCTCTCTCTCTCTCTCTCTCTCTCTCTCCCTCTCTCTCTCTGTCTGTCTGTCTGTCTCTCTGTCTGTCTGTCTGTCTCTCTCTCTCTCTCTCTCTCTCTCTCTCTCTCTCTCTCTCTCTCTCTCTCTCTCTCAGTTTCATTCCTGGTATCATCCTTGCGTGTGTTTTTCGTGTCAAGGATGGCTTGGGGGGAATGTTCGGAAATTTGGGTAGAGAGATGAAGGAAGAGAAAGTAAACTAAAGCTTCATGTTCAAATGTTTCACGATGCACTGCTTATACACAAAGAGTTCTTCTTTACAGTTTATCTGACTTGTATAGTTCACTGTTTTGTGTGTGCAGTGTTTGTTTTCCCATAAACAGTATGAAAGTGCTAGTACGCCCGGCTTTTGCGCATAAATAAACTCAGTTGCTCTGTCACACGTCAAAATACTCAAGTCCGCATAAGAATGTCCATCGCTTACAGAACAAACAGACTTGTTTGGTAGAGTGATAGCCAGAGAGAGAGAGAAAAAAAAAGAAGAGTGAGAGACACAAACAACAGGAGGATGGAAGCCTCAGCTTTAACAGAGAAAACATAAGAAAGCAACCAAGTAAGAAAGAAAAAAATTAAAAAGAAATTCGAGGTTGGATTGAGAAAAAGGACCGTTCTGTGCGACATAGACAAACATCCGTCCACCAGAGAGTCTGCAAAGGTTCCAATGTTATCCTAATGGACCCTGTGCAGAATGTTATGCTCCCTTTCGTACTTCAAACATCTTGGTGTAAGATATTCACCACATGGGGAAAAATGATACACATTAATAATGCGGCTCATGTGATATTGTTTTTTTTTTCTCTTCTTTAATTGGCAATGTTAAACCTTGCAGAATCCCTACATTTTTTACAGGGAGTAAAGACGACGGGACCAGTGTTTTCATCTTTCGCAGGTTGTTGTTCCGTTCCAAACGTAAAAGCGCTCACGCTTTCTTGCTTGTGTCTTAGTGGCTCTGTATCTGCCATCTGTTCATGATTTGGCTGTCTGTTCGCCCCACTTAGCCACTGAGAGCGTCAAACTGTCACGTTTGAAGCACACACACAGAGATTGACACACATACAGCACACACACAGAGGTTGACACACATACAGGCACAACACAGAGGTTGACACACATACAGGCACAACACAGAGGTTGACACACATACAGGCACAACACAGAGGTTGACACACATACAGGCACAACACAGAGGTTGACACACATACAGGCAGCGGGCAGAACTTGCTGAGGAGTGGACAAGAAGTGGTCAGTGACTTGCCTGAGTGAAGGCGACTCCGACAAAGGCACATGGTGGTAAAACGAGGCGAGATACTGATCATTCCCACTCTATATCTTTGATTTTATCAATCGTTCATCTGCCTGTTTTTATCCTAAGATTCATTCACACCCTAGTATTTACACACGCGTGCGCTTGAGCATGCATGCAAGCACACACACACACACACACACACACACACACACACACACACACACACACACACACACACACACACACGCATACACACTCTCTCTCTCTCTCTTTCTCTCTCTCTCTCTCTGTGTCACACACACACACACGCACACACAGGCGCGCACACACACACACACACACACACACACACACACACGCGCGCGCGCGCGCGCGCGCGCACAGAGAGAGAGAGACAGAGAGAGACAGAGAGAGAGAGAGAGAGAGAGAGAGAGAGAGAGAGAGAAAGGCACACACGCGCGCACGTCCACACGCTTACCTCCTGCCAAGATTCCTTCGATCCAAAACGTGAACACAAACATGACACGCGGCCAACCTTACCTCTCCCTACCTTCCCATCATCACCATTTACCATATGCCACCACCACCACCACCACTACCACCACCACCATCACGACCATCACCACCACCTCACCCCGTCTCCTCACCAACCCTCTCAAATCCTTTAATTTC
>JADBJO010005872.1:110000-125000 GCA_016801955.1 Conus betulinus
TATGTAAAATTTTTATATAGAGAGCGCGGCGCGGTGTGTGTGTGTGTGTGTGTGTGTGTGTGTGTGTGCAGAGGTTGTCGCGACCTGTCCACGCCACTCAGGAGGTGCAGCGGTGTGTGCATGAGCGCTCATTTTCAATTACGCGGATTTTGCCCATGAATTTGCACACGTTTATGACAAGGCTGTGTGAATGGACTGCAGGCTGCTCTGTATGGAACGATCAGCCAACCTAGGGATAGGGCGCCAACTGCCGGAAAAGATCCACATCGTAGTATGAGAACGTGAAAGCGTCTTAAGACGATAACAGTTTGTTTTCCTTAGGAAAACAGCCGTTAGCCCCAAAGAAAACTTAAAAAAAAAAACTAGTCATCATTGCTGTGATCCTTTAGAACTTCAACTGCAGATCACTTATTCTCTTCCTCAAGATCACATCTGTTTTCTTCAGGATCACAACTGTTTTCCTCAGGATCACAACTGTTTTCCCTTAGGATCACAACTGTTTCCCTTAGGATCACAACTGTTTTCCCTTAGGATCACAATTGTTTTCCCTTAGGATCACAGCTGTTTTCCTCAGGGATGATAACTCTTCCCATAGGATCACAGCTGTTTTCCTTGGATGATAAACTCTTCCCATAGGATCACAGCTGTTTTCCTTGGATGATAACTCTTCCCATAGGATCACGAGCTGTTTTCCTCGGATGATAACTCTTCCCATAGGATCACGATTGTTTTCCTGGATGATAACTCTTCCCATAGGATCACAATTGTCTTCCTTGGATAATAACTCTTCCCATAGGATCACAATTGTTTTCCTTAGGATCACAACTGTTTTCCTTGGATGATAACTCTTCCCATAGGATCACAGCTGTTTTCCTTGGATGATAACTCTTCCCATAGGATCACAGCTGTTTCCTTGGATGATAACTCTTCCCATAGGATCACAATTGTTTTCCTTGGATGATAACTCTTCCCATAGGATCACAACTGTTTTCCTTGGATGATAACTCTTCCCATAGGATCACAGCTGTTTCCTTGGATGAGAACTCTTCCCATAGGATCACAGCTGTTTTTCCTGGATGAGAACTCTTCCCATAGGATCACAATTGTTTTCCTTAGGATCACAACTGTTTTCCCTTAGGATCACAACTGTTTTTCCTCAGGATCACAGCTGTTTTCCTCAGGATCACAACTGTTTTCCTCAGGATTACAACCGTTTTCCTCAGGATCCCACCTGTTTCCCTCAGTATTACAACTGTTTTCCTCAGCATTACAACTGTTTCCCTCAGTATTACAACTGTTTCCCTCAGTATTACAACTGTTTCCCTCGGGATTACAACTGTTTTTCCTCAGCATTACAACTGTTTTCCTCAGCATTACAACTGTTTTCCCTCAGTATTACAACTGTTTTCCTCAGCATTACAACTGTTTTCCTCAGTATTACAACTGTTTCCCTCAGTATTACAACTGTTTCCCTCAGCATTACAACTGTTTCCCTCAGTATTACAACTGTTTTCCTCAGCATTACAACTGTTTCCCTCAGTATTACAACTGTTTTCTCAGCATTACAACTGTTTC
Organism: Conus betulinus; assembly: GCA_016801955.1. Classification (NCBI taxonomy): domain Eukaryota; kingdom Metazoa; phylum Mollusca; class Gastropoda; order Neogastropoda; family Conidae; genus Conus; species Conus betulinus. The sequence goes on from JADBJO010005872.1 coordinate 111,576, forward strand.
CCTCAGCATTACAACTGTTTCCCTCAGCATTACAACTGTTTCCCTCAGTATTACAACTGTTTTCCTCAGCATTACAGCTGTTTCCCTCAGTATTACAACTGTTTTCCTCAGCATTACAGCTGTTTCCCTCAGTATTCCAACTGTTTTCCTCAGCATTACAGCTGTTTCCCTCAGTATTACAACTGTTTTCCTCAGCATTACAACTGTTTTCCCTCGGGATTACAACTGTTTTCCCTCAGCATTACAACTGTTTTTCCCTCGGGATTACAACTATTTCCCTCAGGATTACAACTGTTTTCCACAGGATTACAACTGTTTTCCACAGGATTACAACTGTTTCCCTCAAGATTACAACTGTTTTTTTTTTTTTTTTGCTTAGGATCACAACTGTTTTCCACAGGATCACAACTGTTTTCCACAGGATTACAACTGTTTTCTTCATGATCACTGCTGTTTTCCTTAGGATCACTACTGTTATGTTTTAGTTGTGTACATCAACATGTAGGATTAAAAAGGTATATTTCATGCCATTTGTTTTGTATTCCAAAACATAAAGGATTACAAATGCCATTGTATTTTGGCCGTGGAGGCAGTGGACTGTGAGAGCTTCACCATGTCTAGGGCACGCATGATGGAAAGCGGAGCCCATTTCTCTCCTTCCGCAGTCTTTAACCTTCCCTGAACTGAATCAAGTACGCATTCACCGGTTGGTGAGATGGTTTTCAAGACGAAAAAATCCGACCCAACGAGGGATTCGTACTTGCGGCTGTCAGCTGCGCAGGCAAATGCTTCAATCATTTGAATACAGGCCCCATGATCCAAATGATTCCAAATTATATACAATGACAATTCTGAGAAAACGAACAATCCCAAATAAAACTATTGTGCTCTGCAGAAATTAAAAAAAAAAGTACAGATTTCATATGTCAAGTCATTTTTTTTTTTGTTTTCCTTTTTTTGCCAATCAAATGCCTGAAGTGTCAGTTATTGACAGGCTGTCAGTCAGTAGCGTGTGTGGCTCCCTCTGGCATCATCCATAACCGCCTTGCATCTTCTGGGCCTGGACTGGATGAAGCGACAGACAATGTCAGCGAGGTGGCCGCACTCTCTCTCTTGAAGGGCGTCAGCAAGTTCACGCAGAGTTGCCGGGGCATTAACGCTACCTTGGACGCGTCTGTCCGGACCATTCCACAAATGTTCTTGGAGATTAAGATCAGGTGATCGTGGGGGCCATTAGACGATGTTCACGTTGTCAGCTAGGAACTGTGCAGGGACACGTATCACGTGATAGCGTGTTGAAACAGGACCATGGGATACGCCAGGGGAGGAAAATGCTGAGGCTGCAGTTGTTTTGATTTTCCATTTTTAACTTTCTCCACATAGCGTTGCGTCGAGATGCTGCCTCTCCGCCTCACGCAGACCACTTCCACCGGTTAAATAACCCCCCTCCCCCCAGCTCCTCCCCCCCCCCCCCCCACACACACACACACCTAACCATCACGCTTCCTCTGCCGTATGGAGGTAATTGATCGATGCAGTTTCACACTAAACGTTCATCTGCTCTTTAACCGACGGCCTTCTTCTGTAATGGCTTCCACGCGTGTGGTGGAAGACTGTTGTCAACTGACTAATTTAGCAGTTGAGAGCAACAACATTTCTCTGGGTCCCACCGGCACTGCGGGGATGTATCCCTTTCTTCTTTAACAGAGGTGCCTTCTTCCATTGAGGCCACAGAAGAACTTAAGACTCGTCGGAGAGCCACACCCATCGCCATCCCGACATGTTCCAGGGATGGTTCAGTTGCCCTGTTCACTCATTCACGACGATGTTGTGGGGTCAGTGTGTTGCCAGAGACTGGCTGTCGAGCGTGAAAACCCTCCTCCCTGAGGCGAGTCTGGACGATCTGATCTGAGGCATGCCCATGTTCAGACACGTTCTCAGCAGTGGAGGAGGCAGACAGGAAACGGAACGGGTCCCGAAGATGGTGAAGACGGAATGTAGCGATGGTGGTCTAGAGTTGTGGCCCTTCAATTCCCTGGCTGCGGTCCGTCGCTGTTGAAGTTGGTTAACTGAAATCCGTGCTAAAGTCCACGTGAAATCCTTAACAACTTGATCTTGACTCTGATCAGCTTGGAGACGGCCAGGGCGCGCTAGCGCGTTGTTCTGGGGTCAAGCATGGCATTTGTCAAAGTGCTGTTTGTACGGTGACTTTGAGCCAATGCCAGCAGTTTGTGTCGCTGAACACAGGGATGAGTACTGCATGCAGTGAGAATTTGTAATTACCACCGTGCAGCGAGACTTTTTAACGACCCAAGTTCGAAATCAGCGAGTGAGAGCATCAAGCGTGCGTGCAGCCTGCAGGTTCTGAAAGATACAGAGATCAGCCTGAGGACAGCCCTAGGAGCTCTTCTGTATATATCAAACATTGAAAGCGGTAACTACTATTTGTTTCAACATTGAAAATTTATCCGTTTAGTTCTGTAGACCCTGTGTGTCGCGGGCGACTTGATTCTCCTTCTCACACAAACCTGAATCTGCATACGTTGTTCTTCAACAAATTAGATAGCCCTGTTGCTATACAAAATGTCATCCCGTACAACATGGTAATATACCACTTTAACAAAACAGACCCGCGTTCAGGCTGGGGGAGGGGTGGATAAGTGGGGGGGGGGGGGGGGGGGGGGGGGACTCTCTTCTTCACCATTCTTCTGCACCACTGCATGTTCTAGAGTTCCTCCGAAGGGGATGTCAACAGGAGCAGAAAGTGACAGAAAAGAGTTTCTTTACACACTCCCCTTCCTTTCAAGCGCAGGTCTATCTGTCAAAATGACATAGCTTGTGTCGTTTGTATTGCATTTTTCTATAGAGATGGAAGGCATAAGGGCCGGGTTTTACCATCGTTTTTTATGGTGTATGTTTTTCATCAATCCTGGAGCGTTTAAAACAGGGATTTTTTTTTTAAAAACAATGCTGCAATGCTTGTGCATTTTCATCCTTGATTGCTGACCTTTATAGGCCGTGTCTTTCACATTTCCACCTTATGATTTCAAGACTAATTTTACTCTTATCATTTCAATCAAACGTTTACCTTTTCCCCTCAGCGAGTGCCCATCTTTGCTTTTTCATAGACATTTTTAGTATTGGTCGGAAAAATCTGCCCGACTTCGAAAAATGCCCTTTATGTTCATACTGAGGTGCTTCTCATCAGCAGCTTACTAGAATCCAGTCGCGAACCTGACAAGCTCTTCATAGAGTGAAACAGCACGGTCATTTGCTGGTCCTGGTGACCTTCCTTTTCAGGAACTAGAGCACTACAGAGAAGAAGAGTTTCTTTTCGTGGCCCCTTCCCTTATAATGTAGGAACGCCGTGTTAAAGTGATGTGTCATCACAGGGATGACGCTTGCATTACCCTCAAGGGCCAGGACTTAACGATCGTTTTAAATCGTGTGTGTGTTGTGCACCACCTTTGAAAGCTTCAGGTTTGTGGAGCACAGTATTTTAACCCAGGGATTTATTTATTTATTTATTTTTTTAAAGAAAAAAAAAACCGTATGTTTGGAATGAGACAGAGATGAAAAATAAAGACGATGTTTCAACATCCTAGTCTCTGATTCCACTTGCTTCCGTTTCAAATCTTCTGAATCTTTACCACAAACAGGATAGCTGGTTGATCCAGAGATCAGATCAAAATCCCTTTTCTAATCATGCAGTGCCATAAAATTGTCGGAATCTAACAGTCCTTTGATACAGGCTTGTCGTGGTCGGATTTCGACAGTCCTTGGGCACAGACATGGTCGGAATCCATTGTCCTTTGACTCGGGCATGAAATGGTCGGAATTCGACTTCCTTTGTCTGGGACATGAAATAGCTGGAATTCAAAAGTCCTTTGACTGGAGCATGAAATAGTTAGAATTCAACAGTCCTTTGACTGGGGCATGCAATCATCGGAATTCACAGTCCTTTGATTAGGGCATGAAATGGTGGGATTCCGACAATCCTTTGATTGGGGCATGAAATGGTGGGATTCCGACAATCCTTTGATTGGGGCATGAAATGGTGGGATTCTGACAATCCTTTGATTGGGGCATGAAATGGTGGGATTCCGACAGTCCTTTGACTCGGGCATAAAATGGTGGGATTCCGACAGTCCTTTGATTGGGCATGAAATGGTCAATTTCCAAAATATAAAAGCCACGATTTTGAAATTGGGAACAGATTTAATTCATTATCTTGTTCCAACGTACATTGAATTTCATTGGGATCGAATGAACGGTTGTTGATTTACAGACATTAAACAGAGGATGGGTCGAAATCAAAGTTCGCAAAATCTGTTCAGTTCACAAAATCATTTCAATAGTGGGGTGTGGCCACCGCCATTGGCGAGACATTCCACGCAGCGACTCCTCATCGAGTTGACCAGTGTTCTGATGACCCTCTGAGGGATTCTCTGCCATTCCAGTTGCAGCATTTGGAAGAGATCCTGGCGGTCTCTGGGAGGTGGATGGTTCTCCTTCACACGTCTCCCCCACTCATCCCACATATGCTCGATGGGATTGAGGTCGGGACTATACGCCGGGAAGATCATCCTGTTGATGCCGGCCTGCACAATGAAGTTTTCGGCCACCCGGCCCTATGTGGCCGAGCATTGTCGTCTTGGAAGACTGCCATGGGGTCCTATCCGTTGCATGGTCGGAACAACGAAAGGCGCCAGGATTTCATCCCGATAGCGGATGCCTGTGAGGTTTCCATCAATATGGTAGAGTGGTGTCTTGTGGTGGAGGCTGAAGGCACCCATACCATAACAGATCCTCCCCCAAAGGCCCTGGTCTGGCGAACAGCTGCATCAATGTAACGTTCACCAACACGCCTCCAAACTCTAGTTCGGCCGTCATTGTGTTCAAGACTAAACCGCGACTCATCTGAAAAGAGGACCTGGGACCACTGTTGTTGGTTCCATCTCACATGACGATGGCAAAAAGCTCGGCGAGCCAGCCTATGGGCTGCTAGCAGTCGTGGTCGAACAGCTGGGCGACGTGATCTGAGGCCGAAGTGGGTGAAGACGGTTCGTATGGCTTGACGGCTGAGGATGGTGTTATTTGCCATACGAAGCTGCCTTTGGATGCTGGTGGAAGTGGTATCCCGCTGCAATAGGGCCTGCCTCTCGATGAAACGATCTTCTCTGGGAGTAGTCTGCCTAGGCCGACCTGACCGTGGCCTCTCTTCAACGCTGTTGGTCGCCCCTAAAACGCTGATTCAGTCTAACAATAACTGAATGATGCACACCAAGTCGTCGCGCCACTTCAGCCTTTGCAATGCCATCTTGTATCCACGCAATCGCCCTGGTTTTGTCAAAGGTGCTAAGTTTTCTTCGTGGTGGCATGGTGAGAAAAGGGCTGACAGTAACCAACCCGCGCTTAAACAGCCAGCCAAAAGAAGGGGCATAAAACTCACTTGAGAGACTGCTCTTGCACGGGAAAAAAGAAATTTTTCATTTTACACATCTTGTGTCGCCAGCAAGCTTGATGCAAAACAGGCACAGTTAACGCAACTTTGCACTTTTTATCCCGCGCGGTAACGAGGTCACCAAGACCCCCGTGCGCACTACCAGTTGACACAGGCTGGATTACACACTGCTGTGTGAGATTCCATCATTGGTTGCCGCATAAGGGCACAAAGTGGTCAGAATCCAACAACCTTTGTTTTGGGCACAAAGTGGTCGGAATCCAACAACCTTTGTTAGGGGCACGAAGTGGTCGGAATCCAACAACCTTTGTTAGGGACACAAAATGGTCGGAATCCAACAACCTTTGTTAGGGGCACGAAGTGGTCGGAATCTAACAACCTTTGTTTTGGGCACAAAGTGGTCAGAATCCAACAACCTTTGTTAGGGGCACGAAGTGGTCAGAATCCAACAACCTTTGTTTTGGGCACAAAGTGGTCGGATTAAGGTCTTCGTCGCGACATGAAGCCATCAGATTTCAACGTCCTTTGATTGGAGCACAAAACGATCGAAACTCGTGCACTTCATACAGTATACATACATACTGACAACCTCAGAGTTTTGGAGGGGTGAGGGTATGGTGCTGTTTTTTTTTGTTGCCTGCTTGTCTTTTTGCTTCAGCCTCTTGATTGTTAGACAAGGGCGCCTGAGCGCTTGCGCTCACATGTGCTTGTGTGTGTGTATGCGAGCATACGTGCGTGCGTGCACGTGCGCGGGCGCGTTTGTGTGTGTGCGTGCGTGCGTGCGTGTGTGTGTGTGCGTGCGTGCGTGCGTGCGTGCGTGTATGTGTGTGTGTGTGTGTGTGTGTGTTAGACTCCAAATCAGACTCAGTGCCAGGCTTTAATTGTCACAATCACCCTCAAGGGTCTACAGACGAAGAATGGTAGTGTATCAAGACAGATCATGGGTTTGTTTTTTGTTTTTGTTTTTGTTTTTGTTTCTTTTTAAATCACAGTTCAGCAGGGCTCCGATAGAGAAGCATTGTTATCTTTTCATGTTCTATCAAACCATAGGCACAGTTTGCAAGTTGGACTAGAAGATCATCGTTGCAGAGCATTTAAACAGTTGTTCTATTACTTTCACTTTTGACAGCCTAGGTCTTAAACAGCTGTACAGAAAATGAGTTTCGTCTTCGACCACATCAGATGCTCTTCTATTGGAGTGTTTATGAATCTACTGTTTTGTATTGGTAGACCGTGAGAGCACTAACATGAAGTCTACAGTGTGTGTGTGTGTGTGTGTGTGTGTGTGTGAGTGGTGTGTGGTGTGTGTGTGTGTGTGTGTGTGTGTGTGTGTGGTGTGGTGTGGGTGGTGTGGTGTGGTGTGTGGTGTGGTGTGGTGTGGTGTGTGTGTGTGTGTGTGTGTGTGTGTGTGTGTGTGTGTGTGTGTGTGTGTGTGTGTGTGGTGCACCGTGGTGGTGGTGTGGTGGTGGTGGTGTGTGTGTGTGTGTGTGTGTGTGTGTGTGTGTGTGTGTGTGTGTGTGTGTGTGTGTGTGTGTGTGTGTGTATGTGTGTGTGTGTGTGTGTGTGTGTGTGTGGTGTGCATGCGTGCGTGCGTGCATGTGTGTGTGTATGTGCGTGTGAGCGTGCGTGCGCGCAGCGCCAGCGCGCGTGCTTGCATGCACTCGCGTGTGTACGTGTGTGCGTGCGCGTGTATATGTGTGTGTGTGTGCGCGCGCGCGCGCGCGCTTAAACATGCTCACGCTCGCGTTGACCATTTTATTGTCGCAACTGTTTGTGCCCAGCCCCTACCCCTACCCCCATCCCACCCAATGCGCCAATGGGCTGACCTGTTTTGAAGCTCTCTGGATCGGATTTGCTATGTCGGCATAAATTTGTCACAATCTCTCCGAAGGGCCATGTGAGGCGTGCAGGAGGTAGGCTTAGCTGAGCTGCCACGTGAGAGGAAGTGTAGACGGTTCGTCGGCACCGAACACAATGACCTTTTAACCCCGTCATGTGACGAAAGCCAGTGACCCGTGCCCTAACACCTCACGTGAGTGCCCCCCTCCCACTCCCCCCCCCCCCCCCCCCCCCCCCCGCCTCTCCCTCCGCCCCTTCCTACCCGCTTATCCCACCCCCACCACTCCCATTCCCAACTCGCTCACCGGGTTCCTCTGCCCTTAAAGGTGCAACCCCCCTCTCCAGTGGGGGGAGAGCTCAGTCCCTCACCTCCCCCCCCCCTCCCCACCTCCACCCCTTAGCTGCACACAAATATTGTTGATACAGCATAGGAATAAAGCTAGATTTTAAAAAAGTGTTACCCAATGTATTTTTTTTTTTAAGTTGTTACCTTTTTTTTTAAGATGATTCATCATGTATACAGACTTTTTTTCAACCCTGTGTGCTCCTGAATTTCTTTCAAACTTCTAAACATGATCACTGAATCATAAAGTAGAAAAAAAAAAAAAAGACATAGGGAAGACTGAATTCAACAACCCATTCCTTTTACGGTGGACATGGACGTATAGAATAAATAGACGTCCTCGGAAAGTGAAGAGTCAGAAATCAAAATAATCTCTTTTATGTTTACCTTTTAAACGAATTCAACGTTTTGATATAACGTAAACAACATACAGGCTCAAACAAAACATCTTGAATAATTTGAGGCGATCTTGAATATTCTGTTACAAAGCATATAGCAACTTCTCTGAAATCTCTCTCTCTCTCTCTCTCTCTCTTCCGTTGACAGAATTCAACGTATCATGTCGCTCAACATTTGAGTTAATGTTTACATAGAAAACGGACAGAGACGAACAAGAAAGACGACATACAAAACTATCTAGTTTTGAATTCAGTTTGTTACCGTTTAAAATCCCCATCACCTTCACCATGAACAACATGAACGTTGTTGTCAAAAGATGTAAAAAAAAGGAAATCTTTTCGAATCAGAGTCAACCATTACTTCAAGAGGCAAATCACCTACCTCTTCAGTGATAAGAAACAATAGACGGTGAACGTTCCTAACCTTTATGGATGGGGAAAGAAGAGGATAACTCCTTTAGCACCCACAAGCCGAGCACATTCAATCAATGAAATTTTCTTTTCTCTCTCTCTCTCTCTCTCTCTCTCTCTCTCTTGTTTTTTTTGTTTGGTTTTTCTTTTTTGATGTATACGTTTTGTTCATTATTTTTATATAAGGTTCATCATATAGCTAGGGTCAGGTTAGGGTTTAGAACAGGGTTAGGTTTAGATAAGGTTAGGTATTTTCGTTAGAGGTTGGGTATATGAGGGTCATGCTTTCTATTTCCATCTCTGATGCATAAACCTGCCAGTAGATCACATCGAGGTCTTGAGTCAGAAGTTCTGACTTATGTTATAGACAGACTTAGCAATTTCGCTTGCTATAGAGTGTAACATAGGTTTTTGTTTGTTTGTTTGTTTGTTTTTTGGTGGTGGTGGTGGTGGTGGGGGGGGGGGGGGTGTTCTAATCACTAGATACTGAGAGCTTAAACACTGTGAGAGGCACCGACTGTCCATTTTACAGTAGTTTCGTATAAAGTTTTGTAGTTGCGTCAGAATGTTTCTTTCAGTTTTTTGTTTGTTTGTTTGTTTGTTTTTTTGTTTTTTGATCCAGTGTTTCATTGCGACAAACTGACCGGAATATTTGGGAAGGAGGGGCATGGGGGGGGGGGGGGGGGGGGGGGGGAGGGAGGGTTGTCCTGATTTTAGCCGCCTTCAATTCAGTGCGTGTTGTTTACCACCCAGCGGACTGCGAGCACCCATCTTAGGGTCATGCATTCGCTTGAAGGATTTTCTGTTTTTTTGTTTTCTTTTTTAATGATCCCGTTAAAAATTGCTGAAAAGACTCTGTGTAGATCGGGGTTTCTCCCATGACTAGAATAACGTCTGTTTTGGTCTTCCTGACGACAGCCCTGAAAGAGCGCTGTGTGGTCGCTGGGGCAAACAAACAAACAAACAAACAAACAAACAAGAAAGCAGACAGACGTTGCTAGTTCCAGTCGTGTTCACACTCCACATAAAGCATTGCCTTTTTCTCTCTATGGGTCGTTCTGTGATGCAAATGTACCGCTGAGACATAGCCCACCACCCCCCCACCCCACCCCCCCACCACGCCTACCCCCATCCCCTACCCACCTCCCACCCCGACCCCGCCGCCTTGTCTTCTCTCTCTCTCTCTCTCTCTCTCTCTCTCTCTCTCTCTCTCTCTCCTCTTTGGTCCTTTCTATCTCTGTGTGTGGTGTGTGTGTGTGTGTGTGTGTGTGTGTGTGTGTGTGTGTGTGTGTCCATGTCTCTCTTTTCTCTCCCCCCCCATCTCTGTCTGTCTGTCTGTCTGTCTGCCTGTCTGTCTGTCTGTCTGTCTGTCTCTCTCTCTCTCTTCTCTCTCTCTCTCTCTCTCTCTCTCTCTCTCTCTCTCTCTCTCTCTCCTGGAACGGCAGACACTGTCATTTTAGCTTGGATGTATGCAGACGTTAAACCTCAGTGTAACTATTTCTGCCTCTCCTGGTTACCGTCTCTGCCTGTCTGATCGCTCTCCATCATCCCACTCCAAACCTTCACCCCCACCCCCACCCCCACCCCTCCGCATCTCCCTTCCTTAATTCCACAACTGACCACGCCACTCTAAAGGGTGTGTAACAGTTCCGCGAAAAGTATTGACCAGTCAGCGAACTTTCCTGTTTGAAGTATTGTGGGAGGGGGGGGGGGGGGGGGGGGGGGGGGGGGGAATACTAAGAGCAAGCTGAAGACGTAATTAGAAAAGATTTGTGTCTGCCTTTCAGCCCTTGAAGACACCATTGATCTGGTTTCAATCGAAGAGTAAGGCCATTGTGCACTTGAGGGAGCTAAGTCAGAGGCTGGAAACTTCGAGGACTTCAACCGCCCCCCCCCCCCCTCCTCACTCTCTTTCTCTCTCTCTGTGGATTCTTCAATCTCTCTCTCTCTCTCTCTGGATTCTTCAATCTCTCTCTCTCTCTCTGGATTCTTCAATCTCTCTCTCTCTCTCTCTCTCTCTCTCTCTCTCTCTCTCTCTCTCTCTCTCTCTCTCTCTCTCTCTCTTCATATTTCCTTCTATGTTATCATGTGTCGGGTTACAAAATTCATCGAACTGTATTGTGATCGATCTCTATTTGTCTCTGCTGTAAATTACACCCCCTACCCTCCCTTCCCTCACCCCCCTCTCTCTCTCTCCTTCCCCGTTTCTCTCCCCCCCCCCCCCCCACCCCCCACCCGGCCCCTTCAATAAATGCCAAGGACATTGGACCTTGGGGCGATGACCTGAACGGGAAGCGCCCTCCACGGGCCTTGATGTTGTTCAGCTGTCTGTACCTCCAGCTGTCTGTCGTCAGTGCAAGCTGTGGCTCGTGCGAAAAAACGACACGAAAACACCTACAACAGCAGCATGACCATCAGCAACAGCATACGGCAGCAGCAGCGGCAGCAACAACAAGAAACAACAACAACAACAAAAATGAGACTGATAACGAGGAATCATTTTCTTCAAATCATGTTTTTTGTCCCCCCACCCACCCCCCACGCCCCTCTCCAACCTCGATTAATTTTTTTTAAGTGAGTCCTGTATACTCCTATTTTTTCCCCACTTTTTTTTTTGTTTCCCTCTACTCCTGACTCATACTCACCATGCAATGTCTGTATGTTTCCAACGGATGGACATTTACTTGCTGAAGTTAAGGTTTCGTCGTTTGAGACATGGCGTCTGGGTTTATTTCGTGTCCTGGTGTTATGATGCGCTGACTCATTCAAACTCTAATATCAATTAAAAAATGTATAATTTGACGAGTGAAAGACATGCACCCTTGACCTTTCCAGCCCACCTCACCCACCCACCCGAATCATGTCTTTTACACAGAGCACTCTCCTCTTCCTCCACCACCACCACCATCCCGATCCCTTTGTTTTTTAAAGTTTTTTTTTTTCTGAAGATGATTACATCCCATGTTGTCCTTGCCTTTCGTCAATAACAATGACAAGGAGGAGAAGAAACAACAAGAACAACGACAAAAATGACAACAAGCGTAAATCAGAAAAAAAGCAACAAGAAGAAGAGTACATCAGAAAAACTAACAATAAGAATAAATCAGGGGGGGGGGGGGGGGGGGGGGGATAAGTAACAAGAAGAGTGAATGAAGAAAAAACAGTAATGAGAAGAATAATAAATCAGCAAGAAGAGTAAATGAAGAAAACAGTAATGAGAAGAATAATAAATCAGGAAGAAGAGTAAATTAGGGAAAACCAATAAGAAAAAAAGAGGGGTGAAGTTTACGAAAGATGACAACATGAAGAGCAAAACAGAAAGCAAAATTAAGAAGAAGAGTACATCAGAAAACAATATCAAGAAGAAGAGTACATCAGAAAGCAATATCAAGAAGAACAGTACATCAGAAAACAATATTAAGAAGAAGAGCACATCAGAAAAACACTAATAATAAGAAGAAGATTAAATCAGAAAAAGAATAACAAGAAGAAGAGTAAATTGGAAAAAAAAAAAAAAGCAACGAGTAAATCAGAAAAACAGTAACAAAAAAGTAAATCATCAAAAAAACAAACTACGACAACAAGAAGAAGCGTAAAAAACAACGATAACAACAGTAACAACAGCAGCAACAACACAAAGAAGACTGCAGCAAAAAAAAAAAGGACTGTAAGAAGGAAAAATCCGAACTGAAACAATCACAACAAGAAGAGTTAAAAGATGAAAAGAAACAATAACAAGAAGAGTAACTCAGTAAACAATGACAAGAACAGTAACTCAGTAAAACAATGACAAGAACAAGCAGAGAGTAAATCCGACCTCTGAGGACAAGAAGAGTTAATCACCCTTTTTACTAAAATGTATCTCTCCTTTGTTCACACTCAGTTTTCTTTTGTTTGTTTGCTGGTTTGTTTGTGTTTATTTGTTTGCTTGCTGTTTTTGTTGTTTATTTGTTTGTTTGTTTTTGAACGAAGAAGACATTTTTTGTCGTAGATTTGCTTGTCTGGTTTGTTATGTGCATTTCATAAGCGTCACTCTGTCTCTTGTTTTCGTGTCAGTGTACCTGGGCTTAACTTTTCAGGTTAATTCCAGGTAAATATTTTGGGAGTGACAGAATGAGGGCGCAATCAGACGCCTTCAAGTTGGGGGGAAGAGGGTGGAAGACGGGGGGTAGCTGATGGGGGGGGGGGGGGGGGGGGAGATGGGGGGTGGGAGTGGGGGTGGAGGGAGCAGCAGTGAAGAGAGGTCGGGAGAGGAAGGAGGGAGGAGCACAAAAGAAGAATTCCAAATTGCTGAATGGAATTATAATCCTCTCGCTGGAAAACAGATGAGAGTACACTCGTACCCGACTGACTGCCGGGGGGGGAGGGGGGGGGAGGGGAGGAAAGTCAGCGGCATTGAGGATTTGTGAAAGACGTACACCCGAGAAGGACGAAGAGGGGAGGGGAAGAGGAGTAGGAGGGGAGCGGAGGAAGCGTAGAGGAAGGGGGTGGGGTGCGGTGACGGGGAGGGGGCGGGGGGAGGGCTTTTACTCTTGTAGTCACGAGTTCGGTAGAGGTCAGCAGGACAGGGTTATACAATCAGGGTGTAGGGGGGGGGGGGGGGGGGGGGGGGGGGGGGTTGGGGAGGAGGTCGGCGACCGCCTATAGTTCCCTACAAGTTTTAAATTTCGCTTCGTTGTAGCGGTGACTCAGCCATGTAACGTTGTCGTTGTTGTCGTCGTCGTTGTTGTTGTTGTTGTTGTTTGAGACCAGCCAGCAAAGATTTCAAGATGCTATATTTCAGATTTTTCCAGCTTTAGACACTCTTGTACAATGCCAGTCTTTTTAAGCATGCATAGATCATTTGAATCACATAAAATGGCAGGCGTGAAGCATACAACATCAATGTAGACGCATGTATATCGACATTCATAGGCCAATATGGTAAATGGATTGATTTGAAGAACTTTGTGAACCGATTTCCCTGTGCG
>JADBJO010005872.1:130000-149292 GCA_016801955.1 Conus betulinus
CACAGGGGAGGGGACAATCCATGCCCACACAGGGGAGGGGACAATCCATGCCCACACAGGGGGGGGGGGACAATCCATGCCCACACAGGGGAGGGGACAATTCATGCCCACACAGGGGAGGGGACAATCCATGCCCCACACAGGGGAGGGGACAATCCATGCCCACACAGGGGAGAAGACAATTCCATGCCCACTCAGGGAAGGGGACAATCCATGCCCACACAGGGGAGGGGACAATCCATGCCCACACAGGGGGGAGGGGACAATCCATGCCCACACAGGGGAGGGGACAATCCATGCCCCCACACAGGGGAGGGGACAATCCATGCCCATACAGGGGGAGGGGACAATCCATGCCCACACAGGGGAGGGGACAATCCATGCCCACACAGGGGAGGGGACAATCCATGCCCACACAGGGGAGGGGACAATCCATGCCCACACAGGGGAGAAGAGAAATCCATGCCCACACAGGGGAGGGGACAATCCATGCCCCACAGGGGGGGGAGAGGACAATCCATGCCCCACAGGGGGGGAGATAATCCATGCCCACACAGGGGAGGGGACAATCCATGCCCACACAGGGGAGGGGACAATCCATGCCCACACAGGGGAGGGACAATCCATGCCCACACAGGGGAGGGGACAATCCATGTCCCACACAGGGGAGGGGACAATCCATGCCCACACAGGGGGAGGGGACAATCCACACAGGGGGGGGACATCCATGCCCACACAGGGAGGGACATCCATCATGCCCACACAGGGGAGGGGACAATCCATGCCCACACAGGGGAGGGGACAATCCATGCCCACACAGGGGAGGGGACAATCCATGCCCACACAGGGGAGAAGACAATTCATGCCCACACAGGGGAGGGGACAATCCATGCCCACACAGGGGAGGGGACAATCCATGCCACACAGGGGAGAAGATAATCCATGCCCCACACAGGGGAGGGGACAAGCCATGCCCACACAGGGGAGGGACAATCATGCCCACACAGGGGAGAAGATAATTCATGCCCACACAGGGGAGGGGACAATACATGCCCACACAGGGGAGGGGACAATCCATGCCCACACAGGGGAGAAGATAATTCATGCCCACACAGGGGAGGGGACAAGCCATGCCCACACAGGGGAGAGGACAATCCATGCCCACACAGGGGAGGGGACAATCCATGCCCACACAGGGAGGGGACAATCCATGCCCACACAGGGGAGTGGACAAGCCATGCCCACACAGGGGAGGGGACAATCCATGCCACACACAGGGGAGGGGACAATCCATGCCCACACAGGGGAGGGGACAATCCATGCCCACACAGGGGAGGGGACAATCCATGCCCACACAGGGGAGGGGACAATCCATGCCCACACAGGGGAGGGGACAATCCATGCCCACACAGGGGAGGGGACAATCCATGCCCACACAGGGGAGGGGACAATCCATGCCCACACAGGGGAGGGCCCACACACAAGACAAGCCCCACACAGGGGAGGGGACAAGCCATGCCCACATAGGGGAGGGGACAAGCCATGCCCACACAGGGGAGGGAACATCCATGCCCACACAGGGGAGGGGACAATCCATGCCCACACAGGGGAGGGGACAATCCATGCCCCACACAGGGGAGGGGACAATCCATGCCCACACAGGGGAGGGGACAATCCATGCCCACACAGGGGAGGGGACAATCCATGCCCACACAGGGAAAGGGGGATCCATGCCCACACAGGGGAGGGGACAAGCCATGTCCACACAGGGGAGGGGACAATCCATGCCCCACACAGGGGAGGGGACAATCCATGCCCACACAGGGGAGGGGACAATCCATTCCCACACAGGGGAGGGGACAATCCATGCCCACACAGGGGAGGGGACAATCCATGCCCACACAGGGGAGGGGACAAGCCATGCCCACACAGGGGAGGGGACAATCCATGCCCACACAGGGGAGGGGACAATCCATGCCCACACAGGGAGGGGACAATCCATGCCCACACAATCCATGCCCACACAGGGAGGGGACAATCCATGCCCACACACAGGGGAGGGGACAAGCCATGCCCACACAGGGGAGGGGGACAATCCATGCCCACACAGGGGAGGGACAATCCATGCCCACACAGGGGAATCCAATCCATGCCCACAAAGGGGAGGGGACAAGCCATGCCCACACAGGGGAGGGGACAATCCATGCCCACACAGGGGAGGGGACAATCCATGCCCACACAGGGGAGGGGACAATCCATGCCCACACAGGGGAGGGGACAATCCATGCCCACACAGGGGAGGGGACAATCCATGCCCACACAGGGGAGGGGACATCCATGCCCACACAGGGGAAGGGGACAATCATGCCCACACAGGGGAGGGGACAATCCATGCCCACACAGGGGAGGGGACAATCCATGCCCACACCGGGGAGGGGACAATCCATGCCCACACCGGGGAGGGAACAATCCATGCCCACACAGGGGAGAGGGGAATCCATGCCCACATAGGGGAGGGGACAAGCCATGCCCACATAGGGGAGGGGACAATCCATGCCCCATAAGGGAGGGGACAAGCCGTGCCCACACAGGGGAGGGGAGAATCCATGCCCACACAGGGGAGGGGACAATCCATGCCCACAAAAGGGAGGGGACAATCATGCCCATACAGGGGAGGGGGACAATCCATGCCCACACAGGGGGAGGGGACAATCCATGCCCACACAGAGGAGGGGACAATCCATGCCCACACAGGGGAGGGAACAATCCATGCCCACACAGGGGAGGGGACAATCCATGCCCACACAGGGATGGATCCCCCCCCCCCCCCCCTCACCCCCATGTACATTTGCCTTACTGGGTGTGTGGGGCTTAGGGCTGCAAAAAGACTGGCAACCCGACTGCAAAACCCAAGAACCAGAAGAGAAAAATGAACACAACAAACAAGCCAACGCTGAAAGTAGGATGCTAGAACGTAAAGACTGACCACCGATCTGTCAAATGACCTACAAGATATCAGCGACGGACAAAAGACGGCAGTGATCAATAACGAACTGCTGAGAATTTAAGTGGATATCGCAGCACTATAAGAGACCCACCTTGCTGAAATTGGCTCCTTTCCAGAAAAAAATTTCACTATCTTCTGGCATGGAATACTTTCAAAAGTGGTTTACGAAACTAAAGAGTATAGCTTCGGTTTTATCGAAGAACTCGCAGCTGGACAAGATAGAGCCTGGTGAGGAAGGAATTTAAGAGGATCCTCACCATACACCTGTACACAACTGATGGGCCCGTCATCCTCGTCAACGTCTAAGGCCCCTATTCTCCACTCTACCCAGGAGGCACAAGACAAGTTCTACGACCAGCTAAAGTCAATCATCCAGTAAAACCACATCCACTGAAAGCCTGTTTTACTTGGCAACTTCAGTGCTGGTCATGCTTCTTGGCCGTGTAGCCTGGGACTACTAGGAATCAGCAGCAAGAACGAGAATTGCAACAACTACTCGAGCTACGCACTCTCCGCGTGCTGTGCATTACCAACACTTTCCTCCGGATGAAGCCGGCCGCAGCACCGAGTATCAAGCCGACATACCGGTTCCAACCGATGGCACCAGTTGGACCCGATTCTCATGCGATGCTGGACAGCCCAGAGACGTTTCACCACCACCTGTTCTGCTACAGCACAGATCGTGACTCAGCTTACTCGCTGGTCTGCTGCAAGATTGGGATACAGCCCAAAATGCATCATGCGGCTGCAAGCGTAGGCCGAGATTGGAATTTCTGTTGGTAGGGTCCTATATCAACCGTGGATATTGCGACTCTAGTTTCTCCTGGAATAGTCACTTTACTGATTCTACCCAGTCCCAATATGTGGACGTATTATGTTAAGGTGCACCCACATTACCTGTCACAGGAATTTGGGGGATGAAATATAACACCCCTCAAAAAATTAGAAAAATAGATAAACACCACTCCCCACCGCTGTTACAGTCTCCACCTTTCTGAAAATTCGTAAAACGAGGTTGACAGCGCGCAGTCCGACACCTCTCACGTCCCTAGAGAGAGAAATCTTCCACCGTTCCCTCCGCAGTCCCTGCCAAGCCACCTCGCAGAGACAGTGTGCAACGAATTCGCTGGGCCCGAGAGACCAGACGTTTCATGGACCATATCTCCGGCCCGAGACTGAAACGTGGCATCCCTATATGCATGTGTGCACACGCGCGCATGTGTGTGTGGTGTGTGTGTGTGTGTAATCATATTTATGCACATTGTCTTGCAAGATGCATGTAGTTACGTGTATTTTGTGTTTTTCGTGTTTTAAGTGTAACATGCTCCTGAAACATACTGTGCAAGCAGATATACATTGCACTTATCTTCAGTCTGGTGTTGAGAATAAACCAAAATCTTCCATCACTAAACCACCACGTCTTCCATATCAAACTCACCACATACCAATCTTTCTTTACAAACTTATCACACACCAATCTTCCACCACAAACGCGGAGAATGCCAATCATCACAAGTCAACCCACGTTGGTCTTCAGTCAAAATCTGTATGTCAATCTTCCTCATCAAACCACATGCTCTCCTTCCACCTCAAAGCCACTACATGCGATCTTCCATCACGCTCAATCTTCACTAATCACTGCCTGATCTTTCTTCACAAATTCACCACATGCAAATCTTTCAACAAACCACCACCAGCTAGTCTTCCCTAAACAAACTCACCTTAAGCTAGTTTTTTCCATTTCAAACTCTGCAAATGCAAATCTTCCGACAAAACTCGGCGTATGTCGATCTCCCATCACAAACTTACCTCATGCCATGAGCCAATCTTCCATAATAAACTAACCATACGTAAATCTTCCACCATAAATCCACAAGTGCCAGTCTTCCATCACAAAACCATTTCATGCCAGTTTTCCATCACAAACTAACTACATGCCAATCCTTCATTAGAACTCCACCAAATGCCACTACTGCAGCATATCCAAGCATGCAGATCTTCCATCATAAATCTACAACATTCGAATCTTCCATCACAAATCAAACACAACACACACTCCGCTGTTTTCAGATAAATCTTGGTCAGTTTTATTTTCTTCAACAATTGCAGCTTGTCTTACATTTCTACAAATTACAAATGGAACACTGAGAGACATGCATGTCCAGCAGTACCTGTCACCATCAAAGTAACACCACTCCATACTGCATCCATCAAGGTTCCCATGTTGTTATACCGCCGAGATTCTGTAAATTGTCATGACAACAGAGGAGATGTTAAGTTCACAAACCAACCAACTAGTTATATAATGGTTGTATGATCTTCATCAACTATGTGTAACATATCACATTCCATTCCACAAGTTCTATGAACTGACAATGAGTCTAACATTAACAGTTATTGAACAATGTACAGAGGTGAATTAAGGTCCAATATATAAAATCGCCCACTGACCCTGTCGCATATACCTCTTCCAAAGTATAAAGTATGGGTGTTATATGAGCATTGCATGTTAAACTTTGTGCTTCTCACTCATAATTCTAAAAACAAGACTTTTTTTTACTACCCTCTACACATTGCATGTGCTGGGTTGTGAGCAATGGAAAAAAAGAAGTATCAACATGTTAAGAATTCAATGAATTTCTTCAATCCATCCCTTGCCTGATGTTCTACTATCTGCTTTTTCCTTTGTGACATGAATGTAAGAGGATGGGTATGTATGTAAAGAAGACTCACAAACAAAAGTCATTTTGATATTCAGCATTTGTATTCTTTCAAAGTTCTGTGCTATTAAAACGGCAGAAGACTCCTATCTTCCCAAATGAAAACATTATCCATCAGTTGCAGAACTGAAAGACTTTCCTATCACAGTCAAAAATGTGCGCATCCAGTTGGATTTGCTGATCTGTTATATACAAGGGTATGTTCATTTTCACGTAGAGTCCCGCCGCTGAAAATGGAGGAAACTGTTCACGTAAATCCAGACAGCCATGGCCAGCAAAATTCAGTGTCCTCTGACCAATTCAGTATGTCTGGCTAAAAGCGGTTAGCTGGCTAGACTTGGTGACACAATCTTTCAAGACACTGGCAGCACAGAAGTATCACAAATGCATCTTTTTTTTTTAACTTCCCAGTTCTGAACAGAGAATCAAATAAACAAGGGCAGTCAAACAGCAAAAGAAAGCAAAAAAGTGTCATAAAAAGGCTGTCATCAGTCCTGCATCTGTTTCATACTGAAATGATATCAAAACATTCCAACAAAGATAAAAGTATGTTAGACAAAAGAAAGAAGGAAGAAACAACATACAATGCTAACAACAAAAATAAATGAAAATGGACCCCAAATCAAGGTTTTTCTTTCTGGCCAAGTTTGAACACCTTTGTATCCTGGTCCATGCCACCTTTATTTCATGAGGGTTTCAATGTCATCCTCTACCAAAACCCAATCCATTACATCTAGTCCCTGGCACAATTTTCTTGACAATCACTTCAGTCTTGTACATGTCAAACAATGAATCTGTCGCCTTCTATTGGACCTTTTCTTTTTTTTTTTTTTTTACACATATATTGATGGTTGGCTGACTGACTGGATTTCTTTTAGCGCATCATTTGTTTATCCCTTCAGCTTTGAAAATATGTTTCACTACTGCAAACATGCTTTACAGTAACAAAATTGTGTTTGATAGTACTGACATTAGCTCTCTTCACGTCTGCTGTCTTGTTATCACCTCTCAGACACCTTCAAATCTCATGCATCAGTCGTCTGCAGGACAGTATATTTAGATGTACGAAGCATCTGCCACAATCCAAATAAAATTCCAGCCTGCTCTTTTGTTCCATCTTGGCTGTACAATAAAAAAATGCACAACTGCTGGTGCCCAAAGTATCTGCTTCAAAACCTCTAAAAGGTTCAATACAGCCCATGGACAGCTGATACAGAAATCACCCAAGCATGAACATACTACACCTCTCCTGAAATCTTTGCACTGGCTACCTGTTCAGTCCAGAATTTCACATAAGCTTTCTTTCATCTGTTCCTGTTCTGTCACTGGCACTGGCCCCGACTATCTGACATTCTTCCTGTCTACACTCCATCTTGAAATGTCCATTCTTCATCAGATGGTCGCACACTCCACGTTTCTTCTGTCAGAACAAAATCATATGGTCAGCCTTGTCTTTCCTACCAAAGTCCAACTGTCTGGAACACTTTCCCACTCACCATAAGGCATACTCTTTCAACGGCCATTTTCTCATCTCCGAAGACCCATCTCCTTTCAGGAAGCAGTCATCCCCCCACCCACCCGCAACACACACTTCCCCTCCTTCATCCTACATTATATTCCCCTTCGGCTCCCGTACTCCTGCCCCTCCTCAACAGTTCTACTTTCATTCTGTGTATGTTCACAGTGCATGCACGTTTGTGTGTGTGCTTGAGTATATATGGCTGAAATTACAGTTAAACACTTTTGTCAGATATTCAAAGGGTAAAATGAAAGTCTGAAGTATATCAACATTTCATGTAATGTGTGTGTGTGTGTGTGTGTGTTTTTCACATTTGCAATGCATGCACATGTGTTACAAACATAATGGCTGAAACATTCTTAGTTTACTCCGAATCCAATTCTTTACTCGTAAAGGAAAATAAACTATATTCTTCAGAGATGTTTTAACGATTCTCACCATCTGTTAACTCCACTGCCAGAACTGTTACAAACTTGAGAACACTTTCTTCCTGACAAATGCCTCTGCCACAAAGCCTCCCAGTTCCAAATACACATTTTCAGTCATGCTTGTTGCTGTTACCATGAAAGAAAACTGCACAATTAACCAGATCCTTTTTGAAGGCATGAACTGGAAAAGCCATTCAGATGCCAGAACCATTACCAACCATTGCCAGTGAACACGACCAGGCACCCCTTTCACAGTGCTATATTTGTGTGACAGCTCAGAGCTCGACATGAATAAATTGTTGGGGAAAAGTCTCCGGAGATTACATTGGAAGAAAATGAAAAGTGACCAAGTTTTACATGAAAGGGAAGCTGAGCAGTACAAGCAAATTAGGCCCAAAGCTTAAAAGCGATGCATGTTCAAAATAGCCCTCATCCATTCTGTAGTCTAAAACTTTCATTGAATTCATGCAAAAAAAAAAAAAAAAAAAGGAAGCATGAAAAAAAGAATTTTATGAACAAAGAAAACATGTCACGTTTTCAGCCATCTTTGATGCTTATACTGCCTTCTGCAGAGAAAACGAAGAAATGAAAGGCCTAATTCAGAAACGGCGATGGGGAAAAAAAAATCACAAATCTGCTGAGAAAATGGAGAAAACTACAGAGCTAATTTGAGAATGGCAAGGGAGAAAAAAACCCAAAAAAAACACACACAGATCTGCAGAGAAAAATGAAGAAGCCACAGATCTACTAGGAAATGGCAAGAAAAAAACCCGAAAACAATTGTTTTGTTCTCCTCAATTACAAGTCATAAAATAAGAGGACATTTACTAGTTACCTAAGGACACCACATGAACCCAATGAAAAACAAAATGGCTGACTATTCCTTGACCTAGCTAGGAATAAAAATTTGAATCAACTGATTAACAGCAAGCAAAGGAACAAAGACAAAGGAGCAAATAAAAGAAAATTCTTTTTTTTAAGCTGATTAACACTTGAAGTAAACAGGGTACCAGCGATGAATACAGAATCCCACATGACTGAATACAGGAACAGAAAACCCTCACCAGATAACAACATTTATGAACTACCTGCAGATCATCATAACCACCATGAAATACTACAGAAACATCTCATGCTGAAACCTCACCAGTGAAAACCTTTATGAACCACTTGTAGATAATAATAACCACCATAAAGTTCTCAGGAACACCTCTTGTTAAAACCCACTTGAATCAAACAACAAAGAACAACAGCCACAAAAAAAAACACCACAGAAACTCTGATTATCCCAAAAAAAAAAAAAAAAAAGTTTTTCAAAAGCCCATGGGATACTAATTTTTGACTGAACTGATTTGCTAAGCATAATTCCTTATCAAATAGTCCCTTAGGGAAACAGTGGGGACATGGGAATTAGGTTTGGTCTGAAAAGGGGAGGGTTAGGGGGGGGGGGGGGGGGGGGGGGGGGGGGGAGATGAATGTTAATTACACTTTCATGACCTTTCATCACCTAACACAAAACAGGCACCAGCAGAGATACACTGTGGTGATACACTACTTGCACAAAAGCGGAAGGGGTAGGATGGAAGGAGGCTGCAAGTCAAAAAAGCAGTGGCAGGCAAAAGCTTTTTCATCAGGTAAACAATTCATATGCAGGAAAGGAAAAGCAACAGAACTGGGCCCACATGGAAAGCATCAGGGCAAAAAACGCAGACACTGGACAGCAACAAATTTGAAAAAGGTGTCAAAGAGATAAGCCACTGTGAAACAAGTAGTTTTTCTTTTAATCCCTCTCAGGAAAACAGTCTCTAAAAGCAGGAATCGTAACAGCACAAAAAAAAAAACGCAAAAATCGATAAAAAGAGGGAAAAGGAATTTGAAAGGACTCATCAAGGAGAAATAGAATCATAAAAAAAAACATAGAACTGCTATGGTGTGAAAGTCTCTAACGGCAGACAGCATGGAAGACATTCACACAAGAGGGACTAGGAGTTTGTACCGGAATACGATTAAGGAAATGCTACCAAGCAACAGAACCAAAACATAAGTTTGAAATGCAGATTACATGGACAGAAGCTTTATCTTTTTGACAGTCTACATGCATGTGAACTGAAATAAAAGTAGTTCTTGTCAATTGCTCTTTCCACTTTTCTTCTCTATATTTCTAGATTTTCAGTCATTAGTTATGTCTTTTCCCCATAGTAAAATGTGGTTCCAGAACAAAAATATCAGCAGACTCCAGCAGTCCTTAAACACTATGCAGCCATGGAAAGCTCAAGTAAATATCATTGCCAGTTAGCTCCAATTTAAATGGTCTTTGTCTTTTTTTTTTTTTCCCCTTATTTCACCGCCCCTCCCTCAATGTCGCCTTGTCCCTATTTCATGTTAAAGGAAACAGATGAACTTTTAACAGCTCATGAAAGAAAGGACAGTGCAAAGTTTGATCCCCACTTCTGTTTTAGATATTTCAAACACACAGCACCACATTCTGAAATGAACAAGAACAATTTTGTCATGACCAGTTCCTGTGGTACTTGGACCCTAGTTGCAGCACAGGCGCTGACTTGATGATTTACACCAAACTATAGATTTCAAGATATTCATGAAATACAGTAGACTGGATGGGTATAGTAAAAAAGAGAGACTCGGGGGAAAAAGAAAAAAACAAAAATGTATGATGTCCTGATTTAAAAAAAAAAAAAAGAGAGAAGAGAACAGGTGAACAGACTAAGTAAATCTAAAAGAGCGCCCACTGTTGTGAAGCAGACCCTGGTCGTGTTTGCTGGAAATCGCAGTCCTGTGTCATTGCCAATCGTCGTTGTGCATTTGCCCTTTGTAGGCAATTGCTTTTCACTTGTTATGATCCTCTACACTGATTTTCCATTGACTGACTTAAAAAAACATCACTTAACACAGATACAATTTCTGATGTCGCATTTGTGTCGCACATGCCCAATCAAAACAAGTAAACTTTGAATCTCCTCTCTCTTTTTATTTTCAAATTTCCCTTAAAAAAACTCGAACTTCTTAACAATCATTTTCTGATGAGTAATTAATAAGACAGTATGCAAGTTTATAACAGTAAATGCTCAGCATACACACGAATAATGCTCGACTAATTCAATGAAACATGTTTGACGTTGCAGAAGCAAGCAAGGTAACCATGTGCAAGTCGTTAACATACATATCTCAGAAGAACTATGCAGTAAGGCAGTGTCATATGTCAGAGACGACAAAACTATGTCTAGAAGTAAAATAGCCGCAACAAATTGCACTAACGAGTAATCTCGCTGTTAAAACAGCTAACGCTTTAAACAAGAACCAATGCTCATAACAAGTGAACCCCAACGCCATGCTGAAACAAGACAAGTCAGTCCAGTTTCAGTCACAAAGGACAAGAGCCACAATGTGTCTCATTGACCAGGCATGGCCCAGAATGAGAGCAGGAGGCAGGGAACAGCCCTGGGGGGATCAGGCGAGGGCCGACTGCATGCTCTGATAGGTGCAGTTGGAGAGCGCTGACAGATGGGCTCAGAGCTGTACAGGCGGGACAGAGACAGGTCCTGCTTGCAGCTCTCGCAGGCGTTGGGGTAGGTGTGCTGGAACATGGGCAGGCCGGCGGAGCGCCAGGCGGTGCTGATGGAGTCCACAAAGTAGTCCATCATCTCTTGGGTGTGGTGGGCTGTGGGAGCCAGACGAAGGCGCTCCGAGCCGCGGGCCACCTGTGGGGTAGTTGATGGCTTGCACATAGATGCCGTAGGTCTTCATCAGCTCATTGGACAGAGCAGTGGACATGGCTGCATCCCCCACCTGCCAACATGTAGATACATGGGAAGGTAGTGGCACATATTTGGCAAAGATACGGCCAACCACACCAACTTCATTTCTTTCAACTTCAAGTGCAGAAAAATAAAAAAACAGGATCTAGAATTACTGCAAATACACAATAGCTTGACAAATGCTTAACAATATACACGAATGGATCGACTTCCAGTCCTATGGAACTCACAAGAACTGAAATCAATCAAAATATAAGAAAACCACTTTGATTCCACCAGACTTGTGGACAAACTCCAAATTTCAATGGTCTAAATTTCTTCCTTTTTCTTTTTTTTTTCATTAATCTTCATACTTTGTTACACACACACACACACACCTACATGTGTGAATGACAGCAAACTTTACTCCATTTAAGGTGAAAGCACAACATTAGCACAAACAATTGACAGGTAAACTTTAGTTGCCCATCAAACCACCACTATACTGTATCAGAAAAATTTTCTTCCTCATTATTGACTAGCTAAATAACTTGCACAAAACCGTATCTGTTACAATGTCAAAAAGCAACATCAGTAGTAGTAGTATAGTAGTAGTAGTAGGGACCGGCTTTTTGGCCTCAGGCCTTACGGCCTATTGCATCCCCTCATTATTTTCAATTTTATTTAAGTCTGGCTGCATATGCCTATCTTATAAAATAACACTATATTCAATCCACACGTAAGAAAAGATCTTTCAATTTTGGGTCTGATGTCAGCTGCATATTTAGTGTTAGTAGGCAGCGCATTCCAATAATCAGCAATTCTGAAAGCAAAGCACGACCTTCTTTTGTTAGTATGGCAATGTCTGACAAAAATCTTGCCTTCATTATTTCTCGTGCAATCAACTTTTTGAGAATTTGAAAAGTGCATGCACATTAACATCATAATTAGGGAATATTTTAAAAAATTGGATTAGGTCTCCTCCAATCCTCCTTCCTTTCAGTGAGTGTAATTGGAGACAATGTAATCTTTCTTTATAGTTTAAATTACTACACTCTTTCAGGATTTTAGTAGCTCGCCTTTGTACACTTTCTATCATTTTTGACGGTCTCTTGAGATGGGGACTCCAAATTACATTAGAGTATTCATGATGGGGCCTGACAAATGCTTTAAATAACTTGACAAATGTCTCTTTTCTAGAAAGGTAGAAGTTCTCCTGATGAGTCCCATCATCTGATTTGCTTTGTTCACAGCTCTCTGGATGTGAGGATCAAAGGACAGATCTTTATCAAAGGTAACTCCCAGATCGGTTTCTTCATCACATGTATTTATTTTCTGCAATTCATCGTTCACAATCATAGAATATTTCAAACTGTTCATTCTTTATGCCAACAGAACTGAAGACACACACACATGCATATGTGCGCACACGAATATGCATAAAGCATACAAACACGGAGGCATAAGCATGCAAAAATGCCATTCATATACACAGGTAAACACATGTATGGTCACACACATTCACACACGCAACATTCAATGGATCTAACTCCTGTTACTACTTGCTTCCTGTAATACAGCTCTAAAAACAAATGGCAGTCAAAACCAATGTAGACACTGACGTGGATGGGGGATGATGTGGCTGGGGCTGTGCACAGCAGGTATCCCAGCCTCCACCAGTTTCTCACGGATGTAGCGCACGTTGGCCTGCTGCCCGGTGCGTAGCTCTCGACCCTCGTCACTGGCCAGCACCTACAGCACAGGATTATTTTCTCAGATGAAAGAGGGTGACCACAGCAGACGCCACAACAATGTGGAATGACTACAGCATCCCCAACTCTGTCAGTGTTTTGATTTCTACCACTTACATGTGCTGAAATTTTAGTGGCAAATTAATATGATTCTGGTACTGCCTCATTCAAACTGAAAACAACAAAAACACACAGTTTTAAAAAAAGCCCTACTGAACAAATTTTTTACAGTGAAACATTTGAAACACACACACACACACACACACACACACACACACACACACACACCCATAAAGACAGATGCACTCACACACCCACGTGCCCATGTATGTGCACACACACGCACACCCACACATTCACATATACACCAACATCTCTCTCTCTCACACACACACACACACACACACACACACACACACACACACACACAGAGTCTCCTCACACAAGCATAATCTCATCACACACTTATCAAGGTCACTTTCTTTTGATAACGGTAAACCAGTGCAAAGACCTGGAAGAGAAGATGTTTCAGGTCCCTGTAATGTAATTATGACTGACTTTTCACTTGCAGTCCTTCTGCTGGGCCTTCATTACAAAGTTACCAACCGACTCTCTCATTCAAAATGCACCTGGAAGTCTCTGCAGTTGCAAGCTGTATCTCACACACAAACCCACAGAAGAACAACAACAACAAACAAAAAAAACCCAGGATGCTGCAGACTGACCTTGATGGAGGCCAGGCAGCCAGCCAGGATGGTGGGGGGCAGGGAGGTGGTGAATATGAAGCCAGACCCGTAGCTTCGTATCATGTCCACCAGCATGGACGAGCCCACAATGTAGCCGCCCATGTTACCAAAGGCTTTCCCTGACAAACACACACACAACAGTTTCATAACAAGGGACACAGTATTGCCAAAGGCTGCTCATCATACACAAGTATACAAATCGAATTCCCCAGTATAGCCCCTCTTACTACCAAAGGTTTCCATGCACACACATACACATATCTTTTTTATTTCATTTATTTATCTATGTCATCTATCTATTTATTTGTAAATCAATATATGCATTATACAGCAACGGCTCTACTCTATAATGTCTAGTTGTAACTGGAATTTTGTAAGTGTTTTTTTCTTTCTGAACCATGTTCACATCAAGAAAAATACTACTTTATGATATTGTCTTCATTCATAGTTATTAGGTATACACATCTGATAGGGCTCATTCTAAATTCAGATATGGTTTAACAGTGTTCACATCAGTTGTGGCATTGTTACAGATTTTCTAGTCACAAGTTTTAATGTTGATGTTAGTGAGAGAGAGAGAGAGAGAGAGAGAGAGAGAGAGAGAGAGAGAGAGAGAGAGAGAGAGAAAGAGACAGACAGACAGACAGACAAAGACAAAGAGACAGAGACAGAGAGAGCCTGTGTGTGTGTGTGCGTGTGTGTGTGTGTGTGTGTGTGTGTGTGTGTGTGTGTGTGTGTGTGTGTGTGTATGTGTGTGTGTGTGTGTGTGTGTGTTTTAATAATTTAAATATTTTAGTACAGTGTGCTTGTAACTGACATGTCTGTGCATTTTAAGTCTGTTTTATGCATAATGGAACTTAATGATGTGCAAGAGTTGTTTGGCTTACATATTATTGTATGGAAGCAAGTGAGCTGAATTATCAAAAAGTTAGTTTATCAAACTTTTATTCATCTGTGCCACCACAAAACGCTTGTCGTCGTTTAACAAAGGACAATAAAATATTTTATGTCTTATGTTTTCACAAACTTGCCCCCCCCCCCCCCCCCAAATTTTTTTTCCAAAGGGTTTTTCATCACACACTCTCAAAAGCACAATTCCACATTGTTGCCAAAAGCTTTCAATGATACATACACCAGCTGATCAGAGTGGACTTTTCATTCACCAATATTAATTCTGCCTGAAATTGAACTTTTTGTTTTACAGAGTTTAGACAGAACTTGTAAACTATCATTTTTCTTTCTTACAGGTAAAACCATTTGTTGCCTATAAGGTATATCATTTTTATATTCATACTTGCTAGCACTTGCTTTTGTCCCTCTTTTTTTGAAAAAATATACCTGCAGTCCCCTTTTTTCTGTCACAACCCAATTCTGTCAAAATATAACACGCAGGTTACACGGTCATTTCCATTACTGGTCTGTCAACGCACTTAATACACTGGTGATGTGGTCAACTAAATCCGCCCCTCTCAGCCAACCAACAGGAGCATTTACATTGTCATCCCAGCTGTACATCTCGACAAGCACAATTAGGAAAACAGCTGGCCCATTGATTAGCTTATTAACACTTACTTTTCCATTGCACTGACTGCCGAGTCAGGTACAACAGCAGCTGCTTTCATCTTCCGAGCCGATAGAAAGTGTACAACAGTTGCTGACTGCTGTTTCACTGGACCCACCAAAAACGCTGTGCTATGTAAGAATGGTGCTGATGAAATAAATCCATTGAGACCATCGACAGACACTATCATGCAGGAGTGGTGCCAGCTTTTTATTCCATTTGACCCATCAGCGCAGCTATCTGCTCCACCTGTGTGTGGGGATATGTTTTTCTTTGCTGCTCATTTTGCTTCTTGTTCACCATTGGACTACTGCATCCAAGAGGTGATTTACTTGTCATTCATAAGGAGGGATGCACAGTAAGATACTACCCTAGAGCAGCACTTAAAGCCAGGGCTGGCTGCAAAGAATTGGGTGGGACTCTTCAGGACTAATGACAGGACACAAAGAAATAAATCTCAAGGGAGAAATAAAAAGCACAAGTTTTGAAGAAAGAGGGGGGAAAGGGAGGGGTTGTGGAGGAAGAGGGTGGGGCTGAGAGTCCCATATCTTTCAACAACAGTGGACTTCAGAAAAAAAAACAAAAGTGGAAAAAAAATTATCAGCATTTTAGAGAAAAAAGGATCAACATTTCCACTAAAAAATGAAGCTGATGACATAAATGACAGATGATCTAGAAAATATCTCTTAAATTCTTCAGTGCAAATCATCATGAACCAAGATCTGGTTCATGGGATTCTATCCAACAGATGGTTGATTTCATTTAAAAAAAAAGTAAATGCCAGGGAGGAGAGAGATTCCAAAATTCATCTGCACACCTAATTCAAACTTGACCGTGTTCTTGTTCAGAGATGTCCCACCTGACGTGATCTTTGAATTTTTGAAAGTGATTCACATTTTTCATCTGATCTAAGATATTACTGATAAAAGACTTTTAACAAAGTTTCCAGTATGTTTTTTGAAGGTGTATTGTAAAGGGTTGTGTGAATGGTTTTTTTTTCTTAATGACTTGTGAGTTGACTTCAACGTGGTGACAGTCCTGATATGGCCCTTTGCAGTCAGCTGGGCTATACGCAGCATTACCTTACCTTACCTTAAACTGAACGTCTTGATGATAAGAACACTTACCAAGGGTGCCAGAAATGATGTCCATCTTGTGCAGGCAGTTGTCCTGCTCACCGACACCTGCCCCATTGTGCCCATACAACCCCACGGCATGGACCTCATCCACAAAGGTCAGGGCCCCGTACTTGTGAGCCACATCACACAGCTCATTGGTCGGGCAAATGGACCCTGCACACAGCCGGCTTGCCGTATTTACTGCAACATCTTTCTGTACTGACTTTGCCATAAAAGATGCAAGATGTCCTGGCAAACGTTATCCAGATTCCATACCTTGGGTTATCCCATGTACTGCCAGCAGCAGCACAGGGACACAATGAGCTTTGATTGCACTGTTTTTGTCAACATTAACATTATGCTGCAAATCAACATACTGCTGTTGGAGGCTCTAGACATAGTCCAGCTAAGTTGTTCTTCTTCTTACAATTCACACACTATTATTTAATATCGTTTTTTTTGTTTGTTTTTTTTTTCAAAAAGCACAACAACAAAAATTCAACTTCCAACCCACATATCTTTGCGTCATATAATAGCGGATTAGTTATGCAGTTATGACTGGATATAAAACACAGGGCTGTCAGGGCAATGTTTTATTTGAAGAGAGTCCACTGCGAACTACAACTTTGCCCAGATATGAAAACATAGCCCAAGTTTGATCACTGAAAGAACAGGAAATGCACACATATACACATCAGAATCAATCAACAATTCTTCCATCCATGATATTCTTGCAGTCCGCATGTCTCATAATTTAATGATTTCAAAAACAACAATCATAACAATGTATGTTTATGTTTCTTGCCAGAGTGCTCTCAATAAGTTAGTCTTGCAGACAGTTATAATCTCCAGTACCCATACGAGTAATGCACAAACGTATGTAAGTATCTACGAAGAGAAAAAGACAGAAAAAAAGAATAAAATAAGAAACATCACCTCTTCTAAGGCCAGAGTGTTGAGCAAAGAAAAACAAATTCTAATAGAAGTATGGCAACAAGTACCTATCAAACGTTCAATCACAAGAACAACAACAACCAAAACAGAGCATTTTCCAACAGACATTTAGAATCCTGTTGTTCACGAGTTGCCAGAGTGGAGAAAAGAACAATTCCAACATGACATCCATCACCTACCATCCATGGAATGCACAGTCTCAAAGGCCACAATCTTGGGGATGCTGGGTCCACCGACTTGAGCAGGGACTCCAGGTGGTCCGGGTCGTTGTGACGGAAGACGTGCTTCTGGCACCGCTGTTCCGAATCCCTTGGATCATGGAGGCATGGTTGCCAGCATCCGAGAAGTAATGCATCCCTGAAAGAATGGAAACGGTGGATATGCTTTTTCAAGATCTTGATCTCCCGTGTGATTCTGTGTGTGTGTGTGTGTGTGTGTGTGTGTGTGTGTGTGTGTATGTGTGTCTGTGTCTGTGTGCATATGTGTATGTGTATGGGTATGTGTGTGTGTGTGTGCACGCACACCTGTGTGTGTGTGTGTGTGTGTGTGTGTGGTGTGTGGGGGTGGGGGGGGGGGGGTATGGGTGTGTGAGTAAACATAAGTGCATTTTTTTCCAATCAAATATCATGATTGATTTAGTCAACCTCATCTAATCTGGAATTTATCAGGCATAACCTATTGAATATTCCAGGTATTTCAACTAGTTAACTTTAATAAAATAATTTTCAATGAAACAAGAACTGAGAAGATTTTTTTTCTACAATGCCATAGCACATGCCCTGACCTGGTAGAGCCTTGCCGAGGGTGTACAGCGTGGTGTCATTGGCCACATAGCAGGATGTGAACACCAGTCCAGCCTCCTTCTGGTGAAGCTTGGCCACCAGGTTTTCCAGCTCCTCATGCAGGGGAGAGTTGCCAGAGATGTTGCGCGTCCCTCCGGCACCCACCCATGCTTATCCAAGGCATCCCTGCAACAATTACAATCCATTTCAGAACAATCAAGGCATCTCTACTACAATCCATCTTAGAACAATCAAGACCCACCTGCAGCAATTTATTAGAATCCATCTTAGAAAAGTGATTGACAACTTTATTTACAATTGAACAGGTTATGAGATGAAAGCATTCTGTCTCATTGACAAAATCCTCACAAACGTTGTAGTAGAATGGCATATGCATCTACCTTTAGCTGCTTAGCAATTTGTGTCAGTTACAACATGTTATGCATGTTTTCAACACAAAAGATACTACCTTTGTTTATCTGTGTTGTTAGGGGGAAAAAAAGAAGAAGTAAAGAATGTGGCGAAGAGGACGCTGAATCCTGGAATGAGTTTGAACCAAAAAGAGACGATCAGGATGGTAAGGAGTTGGAACCGAGTCTGCCGTGGGACTCAATGCATTGTGACAGCGTACCATTTTGTTAGTCACAGAATGTCACTTAATTTGTTTGCATCCTGTTTACATCATTGTGTGTGTGATAATCTCTGCTATGAGGAGACCACTTAAAAAAAAAAACATTTAAAAAGAAACATCTATGATGAAAATGTCTGTCAATGTCATCTGTCAAGAAAAACATTCTACTTTCTCACTGTTAGATTTCAATCAGCTCAACTAAACATCTGAAGGGGAAAAAAAAAACATGTATATATATAATATATATATATATATATATACAAATTGTAAGAGAGCAAAGCAGTACATGTGAGAGGGAACACTAAGGGAACAAGAGCGCA
>JADBJO010005873.1:0-17500 GCA_016801955.1 Conus betulinus
GAAGCAGACGAGCAGACATAATGTAAGATCCCCCTTCGCAAACTCTCAGACAGCCTCAGAAAACAAACAGCTGATGAAGAGACACTACCGTCCGGGCATCGGCGGTGAATCAATAACCCTAACTCATGGTAAAGCGATGGATGCGAGACGAGTTGACCAAAAACAAACATGAACTAAAACTGTAATGAAATCAATAAGGATGCTACTTGTAACTGTGGAATCGAGAAATCACACACACACACACACACACACACACACACACACACACACACACACACACACACACACAAGAAATCGGGTCACTTTCTGTGTTACTTGTTTTGAACTCACCACAAGAACCGTCATCTTTGGCAGTGAGGTGCTCGTGACACAGGCACGTGCTGAGCGCGTCCTGGCCCCACACACGTCATCCCCTCGCCGCAGTCCGACGCGGTGGCGCAGGGCCGGCCGTGTTTTTTGCCCTGTGTGACGTAGGGGAATGACCTCAGTATCGTTTCCTTCTTTTCTGACCACTGCACTGTGGTTAAGTGTGCACACGAGTTTCGTTGTGTTCTTGAGCAGAGCTTGTATTGTGTTCAGTACCATATTTACTATCTTTTGTTACTTAAGTGATCTGTGTGCATTGTTTAGTGCCTACGATAAAGTTTATTTACTGTGTCTGACGTAGGTGAATAATCGGAGTATCCTTTCGTTCCTAGCTGCCTGCTGGGACTCTGTTAAGTAACATGTGTTCCCTTCTGTTATTTAGCGGATCTGGCATAGTGTTTAGTGACATATCTACCGTTTTTGTTGTCGAGTGTTCCATGTGCATTGTAAAGTTTTTTTACTGTTGAGCGTTGCGTATTGTTCATTGTCCCACTATCTTGCATAGCAGTTTTGGTATTACCTTATCGTTCAGTGTATTAGTACATTGTTTAGTAGCCTACATATACACGTGTATATGTATATACATCTACATACACACACACACACACACACACACACACATATATATATATATATATATATATATATATACATACATACAAACATACATATATATATATATATATATATATATATATATAAAGTGAGACAGAGACATGACAGACACACAGACAGACACACAGAGAAAGAAAGACGGAGAGGTACAAAAAAGAAGCAGAGACACAGAAAGGAGATGATCAATACCAGTTTTGTCGATTGTGATTTTCACAGTGCCAGTTCATCACGACTCGTGACTGACATCGATCTAGCCCACAACGTTTCTTCAAAGACCCAGGATGTTAATTTCTATGAGCAGCACTCGACAAGAGATGTGGATGGAGAAAACAAACGAAGGCTAAATCATGCTGCGAACTTTGAGTTCTATTTTGTTTCTATTTTTGAACTCTCTAAGCGCGATTCCATTGGACCGTTGATGGTAAGAATTTCAGGTAAAAATTCTGCGTGCACTAAACTGGTTTAACACCGAAAACTGCGTATCCTCACCCCCACCCCCACCCCCTTGTCTTTCCGTTCTGGCACCACTTCAGTAGAAACCCCTCCCGGTGGTGAATACAGACACCGCCCTATGTGTTTTTGATATGAGTGGGCGTAACGCTAGCACTGAGACTAACGGTCTTTCCCAGTTCTCGTCACATGAAACCACAATTTTTTTTTTTTGCATCACTTAAAGCAGGTCTTGCAGGCAGTCTTATGCTTGTGTCACAAAACCAACAGAGAAAGAAAAATGTTTTCAGAAATCAAATGAACAAAAATGTTTTCGCCATAAGGTCTTTGAGCCTTCTCCGTTTCAGATGGTGATAAACCAGCGGACGTGGCTGAAAACATAGTTTCTTGGGCGCGTACTAAAGTGGGTCAAGTTAGAACTTCCTTCGGCAGTAAAAAGTGAGTGAAAACATAGCTGCCTTGGGCAAGAAATACGCCAATGGAATGTAGGTGAAAATGTCCTCAGGTTGGTAATAATGAATGGTTGTGGATGAAATCATAGCTTCCACAGGCATGTAATCGTCCAATAAACGTGATGAAATATCGCTTTCTTGAGCCGTTGATAAGCCACAGATGTGGGTAAAATCATAACTCCTTTTTGCAGGAAATATACCGATGGACGTAGAAAAAAAGGATAACCTTTTTCGGCTGGTAATAAACCCGACGGTCATGGGTAAATCTGCAATCTTCTGAACCTCACTGGGCAGGATAACTACCAATGATTGTTAGTGAATACCTAACCTCTGTGGGCTGGCAATATGCTATAGGGCGTACAGAAAAGCATGGCTTTCTTAGGCAGGTAGTACAAGAAGAATCATGAGTAAATGCGTACCTTCACAACCTCCATGGGCAATTTATACACGTATAGGTATGGGTGAAAATACAACTCCATTGGGCAGATCATGAGGCCATGAGGGAAACATCACCTCCTTGGGCAGGTGATTAACCAACGGATATGGGAAAATAAAGAAACTCTTTGGGCAGGTAATATACCAATGGTCATGGGTAAATGCAGTTATTCATCAAACTTTTCTGGCAGATAATGAACCAGTGGTTGTGTGTGTGAAAACGGAAATTCTATGGGCCGATAAACGTCAGTCATGGGTGAACAGATATTTAACTTGGGAGGTAATTACATAATCATGAGTAACTCGAATACTTTGATTACCTCGTCACACGCTTTTGAAACACCATCATAATACTTTTTCTTTTCGCATAAAGTCTGTCACCGATTGCAAATACGACACAGACCAATGACACAGGGATGGTTCCATGCAAAATAAGGCAGCTGCTTTCCTGGTCACAATCAACATGATTTTCACAGTTGGTGGAACAGGACGTATTTCTGACCATCAAAAATAAGTGATAAAAAATCACGGACGTTTCCCCCCCCCCCCCCCCTCCCATGTTCCTCTGTTCTTTCATAAATTTAGAGAGTTCTCCCCTCACAGCCAAAGACAAATCGTCTCCAATAAAGATGTTGGAAACCTGGAGTTTTTCTTGCCCTACTTTTCCGAGTGGCCCCCTCATCTTTGCAGGACGTACAGCAGGCGATTACGGGAGCGCGTTCGGTTGGGCGTTAAGTCGATGGACGCGGTCGAAATCAATACGGTGAGACATGCCTAATTAATCGATGAGACATGCCTAATTATCAGCCACCCAGCTTTCAACGTGATCTCACCATTCGCACTGGCTTTGTCAGGCTGCTAGGAAACTGCAAAAAAAAAAGGAAGACAGGAAGAAAGCAGTGGCTTTTGCCACCGCCAAGCACCCACTCACCACAGGTGCCGTACTGACGGGGGATAAAGTTCTTGTTGCACGTGCACTGCTTTCTCCCTTCCTCAAAGGCACATTTCATGAGTCCCCGCAGTCTGCCGGGCTCTGGCATGTCTGACCATACGCCAGTCCTGCAGACAGACACTGAGCACTCCCAGACACACTTGTCAGCAGGCCAAGGCTGACGGCTCTGCTCACCCGTCACAATGAACATCACACAATTCGGCATGCGCACGCACCTTACAAACCCTATCAAATCTTATGCATGGAACTACGCAAGAATACACGCGCACGTCCATGCAAACACACACACACACACACACACACACACACACACACACACACACACACACACACAAGCGCGCGCACACACACACACACACACACACACACACACACACACACACACACACACACACAAGCGCGCACGCACACATTACACATGCGCGAAAGCAAGCAAGCAAAGAGACACCTCCCAAAAACGGATGCTTTCGCACGAAAGCGAGTACGTATAAGGGCACGAATCCACTGAGAGAGAGAGAGAGAGAGAGAGAGAGAGACAGAGACAGAGACAGAGAGAGAGAGAGAGAGAGAGAGAGAGAGAGAGACTGACGGACAGACACCCAGACAGAGAGAAGGGGGGGCACAGATCGGAGACAGAGAGAATTACAGACAGACAGAGAGAGGCAGAAACACACACACACGCACGCACGCACGCACGCACGCACGCACGCGCACACACACACACACACACACACACACACACACACACACACACACACACACACACACACACACACCATGCGTACATACCGCAGACACCATCAAAGGTTCTAGCTGCGTAACCGGACATGCAAGTGCACGTTTCATTCCCGATGGGACCGGTGCATTCCATTTTATCCCCGCAGTCCGAGTCCACGTCACAGGATAGTCCAGACAATTTGCCTGATAACAAACATGGGATTTCATACCTAACCTTAATCACGGGGTCACGGCGATCTTCCCGTCCTCTGCTACTGCTACCACTACTACTACTGCTGCTGCTGCTGCTGCTGCTGCTTCTGCTGCTGCTGCTACCACCACTACTACTACTACTGCAGCTGCTACTCCAACAATAATAATAGTAATATAAAAATGATAATATTGTGACAAAAATGCAGATAACAATAACAATATTGATCAACATTATCATAATCATACAAAAGCGTGATGGCGTGGTCATGAATTCCTGAAAAAAAGGAGAAATAATTTTCATCTGATCTAAAATCTTACAGCAGAAAGATTTCTAAGCAGTTATTACGTTCTTGAAAAAATCTGGCTTAACTTCTTTAACCGTCGTTTAAAGAATAGACTTCCATGAGGTAACAGCTCTCACAGTTTCCTCGGTGATCGGCTTGTTATAAACACCACGAGTTGGTTCGAAACATCTCTTTCTGATTTAATCCATCTATTGTAATAATATACGGTCAACCAGAACAGCGCAACCGACCAACACAGAGTATGTGACACTCAGTATGGTACTGCAACTGCAGATCAAAAGTGATATTCCTGTCCAGCCGATCCTTGAAACACCGGTTATTCCCCCTCCTCCAGCTATGATCAATCCAGTTTGTACAGTCTTGGACAGAGTATGATAAGTATTTGTGTAAGATACCTCGAATTTTTTTACGTTTCATCTGCCTCAAAAAACAATCTAATTCATTATCAATACAAATTCACCCAACTGGTGGTGGAGGCTGGACTACCGGACTGAATTTCGGAGGAGCGAGGTGTTACATCGTTCAACTCAGCAGTTATGACATGAAATGACAACGATAATGATGATGACAGCTAAGATGATGTTGGTAGTATTGGTAATGATGATGATGATGATGACAATGACGACGGAAAACGATGAAGCTGATGACGATGACCACGACGATGATGATGACGAAGGCAAAGACACGATGTTGACAAAAGAGAGGTGAGGATTACCACAAGACCAGTCCGGCTTGAGGACGGCTTGGTCGTTGCACATACATTCCCTTTGCACACACGCCATGTTGTCGCCACAGTCTTTGTCAGAGGCACAGCGCTGCCCAGCCTGTTTGCCTGCGACGGAAAAGAGTTAATGGTTAGGGCCTGGGTTTCAATTTGCCCCGTGGTCAAAATGAGTTAATCATTATGGTCCCAGATTTGTGCTCTTTTGCAATCAAAATGAGTGGAATTATTAGGACCTGGGATTCTTAACTGCCTGTGTGCAGTCAGAGTGTGTGATCGTGACCTAAATATTTTGTTTGCCTACAGTCAAAAAAAGTCGCTGATCATGGTCAGAAAATCTTCACCCTCTAGGGTCTGAAAGACTTTGGATCTGATCGGAAAGAAGTCAGTGATTTAGGACTGGGATTTGTGTTGAGTGCCATCAGAAAGGGTCGATCATTACGATCTTGGTTTCATGTTGGCGTGCGGTTTGAAACTGATGAGTGCAGCCCGTGAAATCTTGTTTTCCTGCGATTAGAAAGAGTCAGTGGCTAATGACCGAAGATTCATGATCGCTGATGGCTAGAAAGAGTCTATGGTTATGGCCTAGGATTCATGTTTACGTGCCGTCAGAAAGAAACAATGATTAAGGCCAGGATTTGTTTATTAGCTGCTCCTATTCCTGTATGTAAGTGTGGTGTGAGCGGATATGTGTGCGTTAGTGTACGCGCACGCGCACGTGTGTGTGTGTGTGGGGGGGGGGGGCGTGTGTGTGTGTGTGTGTGCGTGTGTGCGCACGCGCGTGTGTGTGTATATATATATACATATAAGAAGTCCAACAGAACATGAGCGGTCGGTCTTCGATTTCTCACACATTGCTGTTCTTAAAAGCCACTTGGCACGGCAGCGCCCCTAAGATTCAGCACCGTCGTGTAGTGCCTGATCTACAGACGCATGCACGCCGACCCAAGAGAAAAGACCACACCCCAGGACCACAGACAGAGCCAGT
This sequence comes from Conus betulinus, assembly GCA_016801955.1. Lineage (NCBI taxonomy): Eukaryota > Metazoa > Mollusca > Gastropoda > Neogastropoda > Conidae > Conus > Conus betulinus. The sequence continues at coordinate 6,215 of JADBJO010005873.1, forward strand.
CATACAGACGCATGCACGCCGATCAAGAGACAAGACCACACACAGGACAACAGACAGAGCCAGTCATACAGACGCATGCACACCGATCAAGAGACGAGACCACACACAGGACAACAGACAGAGCCAGTCATACAGACGCATGCACACCGATCAAGAGACCAGACCACACACAGGACCACAGACAGAGCCAGTCATACAGACGCATGCACGCTGATCAAGAGACGAGACCACACACAGGACAACAGACAGAGCCAGTCATACAGACGCATGCACGCCAATCAAGAGACGAGACCACACACAGGACAACAGACAGAGCCACTCATACAAACGCATGCACGCCGATCAAGAGACGAGACCACACACAGGACCACAGACAGAGCCAGTCACCACACGTCTTGTCCCGCCGAATTACGTATCGCCTGCTGCAGCTGCAGCGAGGCACCGAGGACGTGTCGTCGTCGCACCAGGCGTTGTCCGCACACTGGTCCGACTCCGTGCAGGTCTCTCCCACCACCCTGCCTGCAGACACAATGCAACTAGCGTGTGTTGGTAGTTTAGGGCCATGGGTAACGCCCGAGACGAAGAGGGCATGTTCTGTTCCGGAGATCAAGGAGGAAGTGCTAGAAGCTTCGGGGGAGGGGGAGGGGGAGGGAAGGAAGAGAGGGAGAGAGATAGAGAGAGAGAGAGAGAGAGACAGACAGACAGACAGACAGACAGACAGACAGGCAGACAAACAGACACAAAGGCTGACAGAGACAGAGAGAGAGAGAGAGAGAGAAAGAGAGAGAGAGAGAGAGGGGAGGGTAGGGAGAGAAAGAAAAGTTTAGCGGAAAATATAATTAAAGAGACATAGCGACGGAGACAGGCACCGTCAGAGAGAGAGAGAGAGAGAGAGAGAGAGAGAGAGAGAGAGAGAGAGAGAGACAGACAGACAGACAGACAGACAGACAGACGGGACAGACAGACAGACAAAGGGACAGACAGAAGACAGACAGACAGAGAGGACAATGAAGAGGACTATTCGTGAAGGCCATGTTCCCTTGGAAGGATATGTAAAGAATGTTGTTGCATGACATATTTTGAACAGATAAGCTAACATGTAATTTCGTAATTTAAAGGGTCTTTCGAGTATCTTTTTCTCAGGTCGTATAGCAAAGAAAATGAATTTCACTTCGTTCTTTCACACCCCGATTAAAGACACATTAAACAACAACTACATAATTGACTGAACTACTGGTTTGACAAACGAAAGAATACGAAGTAAGTTTGTTTAACATTTACATAGAGGGTTTAAAGTTTATTAACGTTGGAAATATACATGAATACTTGACACACTAGATCTGAACGTTTTTACAATAGGTTTCTGATGTTTATCAATTGACACAGGAATTAACAGTCTGAATATCAAATCCATTGGAGTCTTTAAACATGTCTTCCATCTCTGCCAGCTGTTATTTGTCAGACATTGCCAAAACAGATAAATGAAATCATTTGACCTCGTATACATTGATCATCATGTAAAAATAAATCCATTCTCATCCGATGTTAGTCTTACACCAGATGTTCCGTTTCTCTTACCCCAACATCAAGCTCTATCGGGGTAGTATAGGCTTTAGGAAGCGGTCTATTTGGATCCACTGGAATTATCCTTAACCACGTCACTGTCAAGGTGTTTTATTTCCATTCTTTTTCATTGCTGTTCACCTCCCCTTATACGGAAATACTCGTGTGTGTGTGTGTGTGTGTGTGTGTGTGTGTGTGTGTGTGTGTGTGTGTGTGTGTGTGTGTGTGTTTAACAGAAACACCAGAAATTTCATAAGCGCGAATGTTAAAATGGAATGAATTCGACAGCCAACTACTGATCTAAAAAAAAGTCAACGATGCGCAAAGATTATTCATTTCAATACTTGATGCGTATTCAGTTATATTTGCAAGATCGTTATTGGCAAAAGTGAGGCTAAAGCGTCTAGGAACAAAAAAACGAAAGAAAAAAAAAAACGGTTATCCCATTCAATATAAGAATTTTCTACGAGCTTAGCGATTCCATTGTAAAGTGACCTTTCTCCGGCAACCGTTCTGAAGATCATATCATCATTTTCATTCGTGCTTCTGTTCAACTAAAATGGGTGTTTACATTGCTCTGTTGGGTTTGTAAGCCCACTACACTTTCAAAAATCACGGCAAGTTCTTCTGCTTAAAGAAAGAATATAAAAATAATGTCACTTATGACGTTTGCATCACACCGTCCAGAATTAGTAGTTTCCACAAATCCTTTTTTCAAAGAAAGAAAACAAGGCAGGACCACCGACACACATCCACTTGCATACTCCCAGAAATGGTCAACATTCTTTCTTGTTACTCACAGAGGAAACAAATCGTTCGATAACGTGTGGTTAGAATATTCGCATTTTTGGTTTGAAAAGCATTTGGGTCATGTTTGGTCACATAACAAGAATGAGACATTGAGGAAATGAAGGACAACGAAATTCATTTTGAGAATCTATTGACCTAATCTCTTACAAGGAGGCATTCGACACATTATTTCAGACTTTAAAACTTCAGCATTTAAATTGATTTCTTTTGAGTGTGCAGCCGCGCCTTTAAAGCATATTTTGAATACACGAACAGCTTCATCTATTCCATATCAGATAGATAAATCGCCATTATTTCTCTTTGTGATATTCAGAGCAATACATTGTCTCTTTTACGTGCAATGGCAGAGATTGTTTAACACATAATTGAAGTTAACGTGTTACTAACTTTTCTTTCTGTAATATTCATGTTTTCTTATTGAAAAAAAATTGAAATGCATAATCATCTAATCCGATTCAATTCATTCTCATGCATGTAGTCACAGCCACTAAAAATCATGCAAACGTACTTGGAGACATGACAAAATAAAGATTTATTCTATTGTGTCTCTGAGAAATGCATGCGTAGCGACTGTAGAGGTCACTTTCACACATACATGTAAAACAAATGCATCTGAAGTGGAGCACAGATTAATCCACACATACATAGTGAACAGCGAGTATACGATCAGACGAGAGAGAGAGAGAGAGAGAGAGAGAGAGAGAGAGAGAGAGAGAGAGAGAGAGAGAGAGACAGTGCGTACAGTGCGGATGCTACTGCTAATGCAACGAACAGCCATCACCCCATGTGATCGGGTATGTGCAAAATAATCCCTTACAACCACTATTATTCAAATGATACTTCTGTACCTACCATTTACGATAAACTCGTTTCTCTTATCTTGAATAGTTTATACCAATAAATACACATATTTTTGACTGTGTTAATGCTTCTGGATGACATCAATTATCTAAATCTAAAGTTATTTGGATTTTTTTGAAAGTTTTTGGCGCAACATGCAAACTTTTGATATCCTCTAAGATGGGCATGAAAAGAAAAGGTGAAAACGAATAAGTTCGTCTCTGGCATCTTGATTTACGATGACAGGCACATTAAGTCAAATTCAGTATGATGCTTCTGATTATGAGAGAGAGAGAGAGAGAGAGAGAGAGAGAGAGAGAGACAGACAGACAGACAGAGAGAGACAGAGACAGAGAGACAGAGAGACAGAGACAGACAGACAAACAGACAGACAGACTGACTGACTGACAGACTGACCAATAAAAACACACACACACACACACACACACACACACACACACACACACACACACACACTGCACATGCAACATGAACATTAGAGAAAAAAATTCTTACCACAAGAACGGTCACTCCTGGCCGTGAAATCGTTCACGCATGTGCAGACACTTTGATTGTTCTCGTTTCCACAGATCATATGATCACCACATTCATCTGAGGTCAAGCAGTCACCACCAGAACCCGTACCTGGAGGAGCAACAACAACAACAGTCTGTCAACGTCTGGTCTCTAAAATGTCATTACTGTCCATGGTGGGGTTGGATGGGGGGTTGTAGTTGTAGAGCTACTACTGATACCTTCCTGACCATTTGTTTCTTTGTACATGACTGTTCTTCGTGGTTCTCTGACTGCCGGCGAAGAACATGGCTGCCCACTCTCTGGTGTTCTGTCGCGCCTCTTCTTCACATCGTGTGCACACGCTCTCTACGAATCCTCACCACAGACCCGAGGCAAAATTCACGGATTTCTCCATGGCCAGAGTCAGTCAGTCTGTCACGGTTTCCGTCAAAACAGATTCTGTAGTTAGCGCGAGTTCTTGCAGACGTGACAGTCTCAATGAAAAACGATCGCGAAACCATTGCCCCCGTGGCGGTTGTAAAACTACTTGAACGGTGTAGCTCTTGAAAATAATTGACTGAAACCTGTACTCGCCAGCTATACAAAGAAACGCTAACTATTGCTTTTAACAGAAATCTCTGAGCCAGATGTCACGTGCAGCTGTGCAGGAAGAGTTGCTGATGGTGGGAGTCAGTAAAAGCACTCCCGTCCTTTCGTTTTCTTCCAAATTGTGGTCAACAACGCGTTTTCTGCCCTGCCATTGATTCCAAGGCCCCGTGGTCAAAAGGGCAGAGCGTTAACCTGCAGAGCTGGCGGTCGTGAGTTTGAAACTATCATGACATCGTATTTTCATGGCTTGAAAATCCTGCCTGTCCACCCAGTGGGTAATCCGACACCTGATTTAGAGCTGTAAAGGCAAGAGAAGGAGCCGTGTGGAGCCTGTCTTTCATAATGATGGTCCCTAGCCGTGGCGAATTTGTAGTAGTTCAAAAGGGTTTGGAATTTTTAATCTCTTACATGTAGAAGACAAAAGCCGAATTACTACGAACCAACGAATCGAAGAAAAAACAAGGCTCAGCACCCAGGCAACATGTTTCAAGCCGTGAGGTCCTCCACAGGCAAGACAAAGAAGCCTACAATCAAAGGAAAACCTTAGCTTTGATGTACGGTCTGTTCATCTGTTCAGCTGAACGTATAGTGACACAAGCTGAACAAACTCTACATACCACAGAGCCTTCTTGCTCATAACACTGGTACATGGTTTGTTTTGCCTGTGTAGAAGACCTCTCTTGATCTAAATGCGTTGATTTGAATTGTCATTCGTTTGTGCCAATCATCTGGTGGCCTGGCGACCTACCTATAATCTGTATAATCTTCGTTAAAGTCTCAGACACTTGCATTCGTTTTATTACCAACTGTCTCGTTAATGTCATGCATTTCGTCCACAGACCAGCTGTTCCCTCTCCCTCCCTGCTCCCCTGCCCACCTCAGTGGTCCCCTACCTCCCTCCTCATCCATCCTTCTGATCCCCACCTCTTCCCTCCGCCCCCGACAGGACCCCTTCCCTTAGACCCCGCTTGGAACTCCGCCATCACTTCGCATCGCTCTATATGTTTGATTTTTTGTCGCATTAAAAACGCAACAAGCATGGCTGTCGAGCAAAAGAAGTTATTCGTCCTTTATCTGCCCTGTATAAGTACTTGGGCTAAATTTGGAAAAGATCTGATGAAAAAGAATAGGATTTGTATTTCAATAGAAAAAAAAGACAGACACACATACAAACGGTCCCTGAGAGAACGCGCTTTGTACCGCTAACGTACCGCAGGACTGGGACTTCTGTGTGAGGATAAATTCCGGCTTGCAGCGACATCTGGAAAATCCCGATAACCCCGTGCAGGCCATACGGTCAGCACATGGGATTTCTGCATCGCATGGCTGGTTCAGCATGGCCCCTGGAGACAGACAGGCACACACACACACACACACACACACACACACACACATGCACACATGCACAAACGCAAGCGCACACACACACACACACACACACACACACACACACACACACACACACACACACACACACACACCACAAACGCTAACGCTAACGCGCACAGGCACACACACGACAGCGCTCACTCGAAAGTGTGCGTTCATTTATGCACACACAAGCGCACAACTCATGCTCGCGTACACATATGCATACATACACCAAAACAAAGTGAAAATGTGTGTTTGTAACAGCAGTGAAACACAAACACAGACACAGACACAGACACACACACACACACACACACACACACACACACACACACACACACACACACACAACACCGCGCGCGCGCAGAGGCGTGCATTTGCTTATGCTGACAAAACAGATTGACATTTCTCTCTCTGTTTTTGTTTAAGGCGTTCAAGATCCGAGAAATGACGACGACTTAGGTCGTGTTGTTTTGTTGCTTTTGTCAACTAATAAAACATTTGTTTCTTACATCTAATGTGAATGATTGCGCTCATTCCCCTTCAAATTTACCAATGCCCTTACTGAATAAAAACTTGAAGTCTCTCTTCATGTGAATGTAAACAGGCCGTTTTTTTCCAAGCACACAGATTAGAGAATGCAGTTAGTTAACGCGTACGACAGGAAAAGTTATTTGCTCAATGCTTTTACATCGTGCGTGCATGCGTGCATGCGTACGTGAGCACGCCCGCGCACGCGCGCGCGCGCTTGTGTGTGCATGTATGTGTGTGTGTGTGTGTGTGTGTGTGTGTGTGTGTGTGTGTGTGTGTGTGTGTGTGTGTGTGTGTGCGTGTGTGAAAAATCATTTCAATGCCAGGTACCTTATTCCATTCATTTCAAGGGCCTACTGCCTATTGAATAAGCTACTCTCTCTCTCTCTCTCTCTCTCTCTCTCTCTCTCTCTCTCTCTCTCTCTCTCTCTCTCTCTCTCTCTCCTCTCTCTCTCTCTCTGTCTCTGTCTCTCTCTCTGAAATTGAAAACTATCTTCGTTCCGTCGTACCACATGCGCCGTCCGCCTTGATCATGAAGTCCTCGTTGCACGTGCACACCGGAGTGAGGGCACCATCGCCTTTACACGTCATGGACGTTGCACAGTCCTGGGTCACGTTACACGTCATACCGACTCTCAGGGCTGAACGAGATGCATCAAAGCACATGTCAGAAAATAATGCACTCTTCTGATTAGGTAACTTCGACCAAATTTTCGCTTAATGCAAGAGAGTACCTGTGAATGCTCTTAATGATTTATTTAGTCTTTCCTTTTCTAATAACTTTGTGCAACACCATCCAGAGTTCTTGAGTTTGTTCAGAGGAACTTAGTATTGTGGTACAAAAGGTTGTTTTTTAATGACATGAAGAACGAGCTCAGCAGATGCGGTGATACTGTTTAAAGAACAGTGCATTACGCATCCACTGATAAGCGATCTGTGCATAATGAAATGGAGGCATACTTCAAGCTTGATAACGTGGTTCTATAAACAGAAATAGACTTGACCATGGTATGATATGTCTGTTACATCACATAAAGCGCGCGCACACACACACACACACACACACACACACACACACACACACACACACACACAGCAGCAGCAGCAGCAGCAGCAGCAGCAGCAGCACGGGATAACTGTCTTGTTCCTGACAATCTCTGACAGATTCGAAACCGAATCAAAAGAGACACTGATATAATCACCAGCACAACCCACATATTTTTAGAGAACAAAGTTGGGTTAAAACACTACCAAAACGAGCAAATGAAAGTCCAGAAGCAACGAGTTTCGACCTTGAAGGAATTCAGCAGCACGCTAGACCAACAAAAGTGAAAAACAGAAATACACAGAAAAAAAACAGCCGTAACTAACGCCTGTCAGTTGTTCATTTAATTCGTTTGGCGTTTTCGTCCATCGAAATACCAGTATTTCCAAAGAACTCCTGTCTGTGGTAGTTCTGCTTTCAGCCTGGACCCCTTTTCTTTTTACAAGATCGAACTGAGAGTGTGTTTAAACCAACGTGTTCAGTGAATAGTATCATTAGGTAAAGTAACATACTCTAGCAGATATATTTGTTGTTCTTTAAACAGTTCAAACCAATAACTATAACTTTTTTCCGCAGAGTTCCGATATTTCTTGCAGGCGCTCGTAAGTTTTGTGTTTTTGACTGGAAGTTGTGAACGGCTCTGTATATCCCTGGAATTTATCGGAAATTCTTGTTTTTTAAAGTTGTGTGTGTGTGTGGGGGGGGGGGGGAGGACCTGGTCCCTGACCACCATTGCAAGTACAAACAGGTGTTTATCTACATTGATAAAGAAATAGGACAGAGCGCTGAGAGACGAGAAAGAGGGTTGGGGAGGTGGGGTAGGTGTGAGGGGCAAGTAGACTGATACTTGAATCGCATCACTTGGTGTCGAAAAGAGCAGTCTTGATAAGTCAGGATACGCAATGAGTGCGGTGTACAGGATACAACTTGATTTTCATGTGAAAACGAACAGAACATGTCTTATGCAGTATTGTAAAACATTCTTCTATTACATCAAAATATGTGTGGCTTGTTCCCGTCCCGGAGAGGCTGGAAAACTTTCGATTTCTTTCTTACCCTGTTTTTAAGGGTTCTTAAGGTGCTTTAAAGTTGGCAGGATTTCAGTGCCGGAAGTGTGTGGGTGGCCTGTTCTAAACATACCGCACGTGCCGCCTGGGACCGGAAGCGTGCCTTCCACACAGGCACAGACGAAAGAAGACTTGGATTCTTGGACACATTCCAAATTGTCAGCGCATTCTCTGTCACCGGGTTGACACTCCTCTCCTTCGATTTTACCTGGATTCAGAAAAGAAATACAGTGTAAGCCTGTACTTGTCTGGTAAAAGATACGTGGGCAAGTTGGAAACTTGGAAACGTGCGTGCGTGCGTACGTGCGTGTGTATGGAAGTGGGAAGGAGTGAAGGGCGTTTTTCGTTTGTTATATGTGCCTCTTCGTCTGCATGTGCACACTGATAGAACTGATGCGAAAAGCAACGTTAGTTCAGAGTTATAGCCCTACATCTCGCTATTTCAATTTAAGAGCTGCCGCTACCTTTCGTGTTCATTACTTACGGAAATAAAACACCATCATCTTTTGGTTCTTTTTCTGTGTGTAAGGTCGGCAGACGTGTTTCGCTGCAATCAATTTTAGACTGTATTTGGCTGAGAACTGTTGAAAAGTAAAAACAAAAAAGGTATTTTTTACCAGGGTTAAGGTTTTAAACGATAAAGGTGTGGTGAAGAACAATACTACCGTGTGTGTTGTCTGATCTTCGTTCTACCAGTAACATCACTTACATGTCTTCATTCTGGTTCCCACATACATAGCCACACCCAGAAATGACTTCACGGCCTAGCCTCTGTGTTGTGCCGAAAGTCCAAGGTAGCAATGAAGATCAAGTTGACAAAAGGCAACACAACAGCGGAGATACTGCACTGCTGCTAAGTTCCTTCGGTGTGTTCATTGATGCTTTGTCTGATCCAACTTTCGCAGAACACCACCGAGTATTCAACTTAAGGCCATTAATCCTGATCAAAAATGATTGTGTCGAATTATATTCTCGCATCCTCATAACTGTGATGGGCGTCTATCAAAACTGATTTTTATTTGTATGTGCTCTAGGATAAGTCAGTAAGTTGTGGGCCAACTTGGATTGTTTCAAAAGAGCGGTGGCTGATGCTTTGGAAACATTTCATTGAGGTAGGACCGTGGGTCGATAGCCTTGTAGATAGAATTGTACGTTGTTGGTGGCGATTCTTCATGCATGAAATAGAGAAAAGTAGTGCTGGCACACGCCAATGAATAATTTGTTTTTTAATCATCCTCGGCTCCTTTTGCCAACGACTAAAACTGACCGGTTTCGTATGCCAACGTATCTCTTCCCATTTAAACGTGTTTGCTGCTACAACTGTATACATCACCACCGTCCTCACTCTCATTAAAAAAATGGCAACCCTCTCGTCCCCCCCCCCCCACCCCCCCCCCCCCCCCCCCAAAAAAAAAAAAGTAATGAAAAATAAGATAAACGAACAAAACATTTGAAAAGCCGACTCACCACATGTCTGGTCTCTGCGCGGCACGTGACACCGAGACAGAAACACGATTGGTTCCCTGACTGGTCGGGAGCGCACCCCATGTGGTCCCCGCAGTCTTGGCGGGAGGAGCACAAACCCCCCACCCTGGCACCTGTGCACAGCGTTCAAGACATGCTGCTTACAATCAGGCCAAGAGCCTCTGTCTGGGCTCAAAATCAGTTAGAATCATGATGTGTGTATGGTTTTAAAATTAGGGCCAAGTTCGGAAAATAAAGACAGTTCCTGATACTAAAAATGCAGTCTGAAATACTTTTTTAAGCGTTCGCCTGTCAATCAGATGAATGTTTTAATTCTAAATCCAAATTTCACAAATATAACATTTTGGAACAAGGTGCTGAAGGAATATGCGGCGGAAAGTCAGTTCTTAACGCTGTGCATACTGCAGCAATCAGAAATGTTAGTCAGCCACTCAATCAACCAACATCTCGAAATCAGTCAATCAATATTTCAGTTAATCAGATAATCAACTAAAAAATCAATCACCAATTAGACTTGTCCGACTAACTAGTCAACCATAAACTGATTAATAAGCGATCTGTAAGTAGCTATGCCAACCGTGTATCAATTATCCATCTAAAGAAACCCATACTTGGATATTCAACCGACGAACAACTTACCAACCAAGCAATGGATAAGCAATATGGAAATTTCTCGACCATCCATACAATAATAATCGTCCATCGAATGAAAGAGGTCACACCAACTCTGCCAATCGACTACGACCAACTAATCAGTGGACAAGTACTCCGAAAGTTGTTCAACTGCCATATAACACCCGTCCATGTAGAGAATCAATCTAAACCAATGCAACCAACCAACCAACCGACTGTCATGTAACACCCGTCAATGTAGAGAATCAATCCGAGCCAATGCAACCAAACAACCAACCGACTGGCGACTGGTGTGGTGCTTAGCAAACCAGACAATCGTCCATTCAAACAAACAAAATTGAACCAAGTCATCGAAATCCCCTGGACAAACAATCTTTCAAATCTTACCCTTATGAAAATAAGTGTTTTCCTTTTTATTCATTGAACCGACGCACATCCAACCTGACTAACCAGCCAGTAAGCAGCCTGTAAATTTCAGCCAGCTTTTTAACAATTTCCCGTAACATAAGTGAAACCGACATCTTGGTAACAGTCGTTAAACAATGTGTCACTTGTTCAGGCAGTTACATGGTAATTATCTACATCTTCACCCGTCCAACCAGCTGACTGCTCCACCAACCAGCCGATGAATTTCGTTAACGTAGCCAGTGACAATGGTCCATTTCATAGATAAAGCCATTCATATCCAAGCAAATACCCTTACTAACCGGACCAATACATGAAGACCATCTATTTAAAGAACCCTCGACGCCAAAAGCCAACCAGCCAGGAAAAATAAGTAGGCTCTGGGTTTGCTTTATTAACAATAACGATCGT